>VUQH01025037.1:0-13125 GCA_015106775.1 Etroplus canarensis
GTAACATCACAGGTGATCTGAAGAAGTAATGCAATACTGTTAATGACTCTAATATAAATGTTGACAGTTGTCGATTGATATGTTCTAGGCTTGGTTTCCCAAAAGCACTTATCTTCTGCAATGACAGCTCTTGTGGGTAAAATGTAATTTTAAAGTTGGAAAATGGCTAAAAAGGACTTGAGTCGTGTGTAATTTGAGGAAATCCAGCCTAGACTTTGGTGCTGAGCTACCTTTTCCCATGGAATCGTTTTCCAATAAATCAGTGTGAACTTCTTATTAAGAGCATGTTCACATACCAGGTGGTGAAGGCTATAGTGTATAGCCACTACTACAAATGTAATTGTTTTAACAGCAAGTGTTTTAATCATTATTTTACTGTTTGGGGTTATTTTGTTTTATGTCCTGTATGTAGAGAGCGCAAGGCAGGAAAATGTATTAAACATGTTGGCTAAAACATATCTTGACCATGACCAGTCATTTGTGTATTGTGGTTTAATCTAAATATTAAGTTTTCAGTGTTCTGCATCTACACTGATCAGGAATAACATTATGACCACCTGCCTAATATCGTGTTGGTCCTCCCACTTTTGCTGCCAAATGAGCCCTGACCTGTCGAGACCCCTGAAGGTGTGCTTCGGTATCTGGCACCAAGATGTTAGCAGCAGATCCTTTAAGTCCTGTAAGTTGTGAGGTGGGGCCTCCATGGATCGGACTTGTTTGTCCAGCAAGTCCCACAGATGCTTGACTGGATTGAGATATGGGGAATTTAAAGGCCAGGTCAACACCTCGAACTTTTTGTTGTGCTCTTCAAACCATTCCTGAACCATTTTGTGGCAGGGTGCATTATCTTGCAGAAAGAGGGCACAGCCATCAGGGAATACTGTTTCCACAAAAGGGCGTACATGGTCGGCAACAATGTTTAGATACGTGGTACGTATCAACGTAACATCCGCACGGATGCCAGGACCCAATGTTTCCCAGCAGAAACCTTGCCTCCTCTGGCTTGCCTTCTTCCCATAGTGCATCCTAGTGCCATGTGTTCCCCAGGTAAGCAATGCATGAGATGTAAAAGAAAATGTGATCATTAGACCAGACTACCTTCTTTCATTGTCCCAGTTCTGATCTCACATGCCCATTGTTGGTGCTTTTGGCAGTGGATGGGTCAGCATGGGCACCCTGACTGGCATCCCCATATATGTATGCATATATAAAAAACATTTCATATTCATACTTAAAGTATACATAACGGAGTGTCTGCAACAAAAGTAATTTCCCAGTTTGAGATGATGTGAGCTTTATGATATGGTGCATTATCCTGCTGGAAGCTGCCATCAGAAGATGGGTACACTGTGGTTGTAAAGGGATTGACATGGTCAGAAACTATACCTAGGTAGGCTGTGGGTTTAAAAAATGTTCTGTTGGTACTAAGGAGCCAAAATGTGCCCCACACCATTATAACCTACCTGAACTGTTGATACTAGGCGGGATAGAGCTATGCTTTCATGTTGTTCACAATTTTGTCCATACCCTCTAAATGTCACAGAAGAAAAAGACTCATCGTGTCAGGCAACATTTTTCTAATGTCTAATTTTGGTGAACCTATGCAAACTGTAGCCCGGTTCCTGTTATCAGCTGGCTGGGGTAGCACCCAGTGTGGTCTCCTGCAGCTGTAGCTCATCTGTTTCAAGGTTCAATGTGTTGTATATTTCAGGATGCTCAGAGATGATTTTAACAAGTTATTTGACTTACTGTTGTCTTCCTGTCAGCTCAAAGCAGTCTGGCCATTATCCCCTGGCATCAACTGCCCAGAGAACTGCTCCTCACTGGATAGTTTCTTTCGCACTATTTAAACCCTACAGATAGATGTGTGGTAAAATCACAGTAGCTCAGCAGTTCATGAAGTACTCTGACCTGCCTGTCTGCCACATTCAGTCACTTAAAATCACCTTTCTTCCCTGTTCTGTTGCTCAATTTGAACTTCATCTGGTTTTCTTGACTGTGTCTAAATGGCTAAACGCAGTGAGCTGCTCCACTGTGACTGCTTGATCTGATGTGTTAATGAGTAGTTGAATATGCACCTAATAAAGTGGCCACTGGGTGTATTTCTGAAATGGAACAAAAACCGGACTTGCCAAACACTACTGACCAGAATCCATTGCTCCCACAAAGAAGCCCTTATTTCTAAGATTATGAAGTGGAAACTTGGGTACAATAGAATTTAGTCAGCCTAAAATAACAGGAGTCTAATGAAAAACAAACAGCAGGTGGGTTTGGTTACATAGTCAGATTTAATTGGACAGAACGGTCACCAGGGCTACAAACATGAAGAAGCAGACAGCTGCGAAGCAGACGCCAGGGGGAGACCTCACCTCACTGCAAAAACATACCTAGGGCCTTGTCTTTGAATCAAAAAGAGCGTGACAAAGTTGATTTGGGTGTGAATGTGGGTCACGGCTTGCTTATCAGGATGATGGTCAAACCTAAAACTGTATGGAATGTTCCCTTATGTTTTAACTTCACTGACTGAACACCAGAAAAAGTCATGGAAAAGTACTGGAGAAATACCAGGAGAAAGGAAATAAAAAAGTTTGCACATTGCCATTACTGTTCTGCTTGCACAGATCAAATATCAGTCAATTCATTCAAGGGTAGGTTCTACTGAGATACAAGTTTGTATACAGGAACTATATCAGGATTCATTTTAAACCACAACAGCTACTAATCTTAGCAGGAATAACTTGAATATGTGGGACTTCTAAATAAGTGGATAGCAGATAGTGGAACAATAACACTGAATAAACACAACAGGGGAAACCCTTCAAACCTACTGTCCACTCCCCCGGACACCCCCGCGTCACTTGTCTTTTTCTTTCTTAGTTTAGTTTACTCATCACAACGAGATATATACGATACAATGGTTCACATTTTGCATATATCTGTGCATTATTTACCATATTTACTTTTTTCTTTAACGATGTAAATTCAATCTTCAACACCTAGTTAGGAAGAAGTGGGGGTGGGAGAGAAGTGATAAGGACTGAGGGAGGAAGAGAGACAAAGCAGGAAGGAAAAGAAGAAAAAAATCTTAACGGGGTAGATGGGAGGGAAGTGGTCTGTTTGCTGCCTGGCGGGGGTACAACTTTAGCAGCGGGTTTCATAGATGCCGGAGCGGCCGATGTACCGCACCCATTTGATGACATCGTGGTCACTGTAGTTGAGCTTGGACTCGAACACCTTCAAGTAGCGCACCTTCAGGCCAGATGGAGCAAAAGGAACCTGCAGGGATGAAGGAGGAATTTTAAAACATGCCAGAGCACGTAAGGAGGTGTAGGTCTCTGATTTTTATGACAGGAAGTGTATATACGGATGTGGAAACAGTAAGCGGGTTGTGATTTGCATGACAGATAGTGGGATCACATTTAATCTAGTCCATTTTTAAGGCTGCCAGCTCTATAAAAAGTTCCATTTAGCAATGCATTTCAAAAACAGGAACATCCCATTTAATCAGACAGTAAAGCAAACATAATTTAGTAAGCTTATATGCAGGTTCAGAGTCTTCAATATGGAACAACAGGCAGTAAGTAGAAGATACCACAGCCTGACAGTGTGAGTGTGCATGAGAGAGACAGGCTGGAAGGAAAACAAAAACTTCATCAATGTAGTCTTACCTCAAAGTTCATAGAGATGGGAGGCCTGGCCCATTTCTTCTTATCGTTGGTCGGCAGAAGCTCAATCTCAGCACTGATCTGAGACTCCTTCATCCCAGCCATGCGTTTGATTCTACGCACACACAGAGACACAGGTAATACAGTATGTTAATAATCAAATGGTTAGGGAGCATAAGAGCAAGTTTGCTTTTTTCTCATGGAGAGCTACTACTCACTTCCAGACGATGGCGTTCTCACTGGCCTTGTACTTGGCTTTTCCTTTCATACAAATCACCTGCACACCGCTAGTATTGAGGGGTGTTGGGATACGCACCTGGGGCGTAAAGATGAACAAAACTTTGATGCAATTTAACCTCTTACACACAGACTGATTCCATTTTGTATCTGACCAGGTTCAGCATATCTAAGTAAAACACTCTGTTTATCATGACAACATTTAAAAAAAAAAAAAGAGCTGACCTCAATCTTCTGAGCCAGCAGAGAGGGTTTGAAGTTGGACTTGATGACCACCTTAACCTCCAGTTTGGTGCGGCCCACCTCCCTGACCAGAGGAATCACTCGGAACGGCAGGATGATATCCTTAGTAGTGCGATATCTGAAAGAAGGGGGAGGAGGAAAAAAGTTATATTTGTAAAGCATAAACAGAGCATTCCTCAAGTTGACTTTTTCAGTGTCTTTTTATAGCATAAATGTTTCATATTTTGAATACTGTTAATCCCAGCATATTCTGTAATTGCTCATAGCTAAAAAATAAATAAAAAGCTTTTTTAAAAAAAAAAAAAAAAATCCATCTACTGACCTCATAAGCTCATACTCTCCATCAGGGGGGATGAAGCTGATGCTACGCTCTGAGTCAAACTTACTGAGGCGCACACACTGGTGGAAGGTGCAGTCATCGATGGCTATGGACTGCTTCCCACTGCCAGGAATTGAAAAAAATACATCAGACACCACAAAAGAAGAGTGAACAGTCAAACTGTTCATTACTAATCCAGTACAGAAAACACATACAAATATAAACACCCAGTCTCCAAAAGCTAAAACTACAACTCTCCCTCAAGTAAGGCTTTCAGATGAGTACACAAAAGGGACACAACTGCTAGTACCAAGACATGTGGATCTGGCTGAGGTTAATGACAATATTTTGCATTAAAACAAATCACAGTCTCTGTTAGGTGTTTGGGTAAAGGGTTAAATGTCAAGCAGGTGTGGACTAATAAAACAAAAAATCTACATAAGAGAAAACATCCACCAGGCAGCACACTCAAGAGTTAACAAGATGTGTTTTGTTTGTATTGATCGTGTGGGGAGTAGCAGTGCATGAGATGTACAGATTCTTAATTTGCTATAGGGTAGAGATGAGAGAGGAACTGGAGTGAGTGTGCATTGAGGTGGCAGAGGGTGAGGACACTTGTCAGTACAGTACCTTCCTCCCCCTAAATCACTGAGGTACAGCACATAGAAAAGAAAGAGAGGGAAAGAAAGGAGAGATGCATCCAAAAGAAAGAAAAATTAAAAATAAATTGTAAAGCCTGTCCTGTTTGCAACAAGACAACACTAATAACACAGACACAGGGATAACTTAGGCCTCTTAAATCTTTATCTCTACAATGACATTTCCTGACATGGTTTTAAAAACAGAACCAACTCAATAAGGAAACTGAAATGCAAATTAGATAAATCATTCTCAGTTTTTTTAATTTGCTTTTCAGTCAAGCTTCACTCACCTCTTCCCTGCATCATCAGATGCTCCTCCCTTGCCCTGCTTGTCTATGACAATCTTGTCGTTCATGCCAAATTTGCACTCGGGCATTCCACTCAAGTAGCTCTTCATCACTACTCGGCCAGACACGTGGGCACTAAGGACCTGGCCTGGATGGGAGGAAGAAAACCAAAGAGCACAATTATTTTTTATTTGTGGGCTCTAACACTCAGCATTAAACATATTTTTTTAGAACTCAAATCTAAAGTATGAAAACAAATAGTGGCGTTATCAAAAAATCTAAACAAAAAATTTTTGATCATCACTTTCAAAATCAAATGCCTAGAACGTAAAAATGCAACTAAATACGCGAGTAATCTTTGTAAACACAGACTCGTATTTTGAATATTTTTAACAGACATGTTTAATTTTCTCCATCAGTGGCCACAACTGTAAACTATGACTCCTGCTGCTGCTGGGGAAAAATGTATAATACAAAGCAAGACGACAAAAATAGCTACAAAATCCATTTGATTTAGTCAGCTATTGTTTCCAAAGTCAAGCCTGTACTTTGCATCTTTATCTTAATGTCAACATGAATGGGATGTCCACAAAATGGAAATTTAAACATGTTTAACTTTGTAAAAACAGAGCAAATTTTAACAGTCTCGGTTATATTGGTGGCCAGGCCATGAAAATGCTAGACCAAAGCATTAATATTTATGTATTAACAGAGACATAATACTCTGAATGGTGACTCGGCATCACTGGTTGTTCAGAATGTTAAAATTTCACTAAAATCATCATTTCTTAGGGTCCTACAACCAGACCTTGAGGTGACATAAGCAGGTTAACGCTTTCCAGTACATCCAGGAAGAGCTCATTGCGGCGATACTTGATTCCCTCACGACGCCAGCCGATCTGCCCCGTCACCTGGCTGGTGATCTGAGACTGCTCCTCTTTTGTCTGAGAAACAGGAAGAGAAACTTTATCACTACTAAGAAAAAGTAAAGGCTGAGAGGCTATGAAAAAAGATGGGTTAGCATCACAGGGAAAAATGAAAAACATGACATGGATGCATGCATGGGTAATTCATTTTCAGGATGCCATTACCTGGTGCTGAAGTGTCCAAAGATTGCAGTTGAGGGAAACAATGAGACAAAAAAAAAAAGAAGAAAATTATTAGAATATATCTGAAGCAGTATTCAGTCTACACATATTTTATACATTAACCAGGAAGGTGTACATTTAGTTTTGTGTTTTTTCATGACTCAACACTGAGTAGCTGCCAGTTCTGCTTTTATATTTCCTGCATAACACAAGCAAAAATTCTTCAGTGGTTTCCTGTTTGTATCCAGTGTCTTAATATTTTGAGTTCTATTCTTTGTGAAGACAGGATTTATTCTCAAATTTTACATTAGACTGAACTATATTTAACTGGAAACTAGAGCTATGTCCTTGTTCAGTCAGTGTAAAAGCATTGCATTATTACTGACCTGTCCCTTGATGCCCTGCTGGGTGATGAAGGTCTTCAGCGCTCCAGTCTCTGAGTTCTGAGGGTAGCCAAAGTCCAGGATCTCTGTGTGAACAAACACAAAAAGATAACTGTTGGTAAGAGATAAGATGGGGAACTAGGACATTTATGGACAAAAACAACCTCTGTTGACAGATTGCATTAACTTCACTGAACAAACTGTAACACACAAAGCCACTATTCCTCCAAATAAAACTGCACATGAAATTTAAGAGAACAGAATTAATGCTGTGCCATCTCTGTTATTACTAAATTAAATAAACACACAAGTAGTAATCATCTCCTACCGTCCAGCAACTCATAGATAAGCACAAAGTTGTTCTTGATGTTCTCCTCGCTGATCTTGCCGAAATAGGCCGTCATGACGTCGCACATTTTGTAAAGGAACTCAAACACCATGGCAGCGTTGACATTCTGCTTGGTGACAGCTGCCAACCAGATGTTGGAGCGCTTGACATGGAAGAAGCTGGTGCGGGCAATGTTTGTCACTGGCGATCGAACCTGCTGCCTGGCGTGGATCACGTTCACACGGAACGCATCCACAGCATTACGCCTGGGATGGAAGGATCAAAGACAGAGAAAGACAGGTGTTTAAAGCTTTTATGCAACAGTAAGACTGTTTTACAATATTGTAGGCTGTGGCATCATGTGAAAATACTTTTGCAGCAAAACTAGAAACTAATATCCAGCTCTGTCCAGAGTCAAAATAAACTTCCTATTAACGCCCCAAAAACATATTTGCCCATTTCAGGGGACGAGCAGCTACCAAAACCATTTTCAACCAACAGAAAGGGGGCATGTTAAACTGAGGCAATTAAAGGGAGACAAGAGGTGTTGTTTTGTGTAAATTGTGATAATTACCACAAAGAAAGACCACTGACATACCAAGGAAACTGTGTCATAATTTACTTCATAGGGAAAAAAAAAAATTTAAACCATGTAGTTAACCTTTCTAACCTGATCTTCATTTTTGTTTTTTTATTTAGGAAAAAAAACATTCTGTGGAAATTAAACAAAGTATACCTTAGGTTATTGCTAAAACTCAAGAGATTAACATGTATTTACAGATAACAGGGCTCAGTGTAAGAGATGCCGCAAGTTCTGACAAGAATGGCAGATCCTACTGACAAATGCCCAGGAACATTGTCACGTCCATTTCCAGCCACAAGCTGTGGACTTTACCAACATTTTAAACATTCTGCAAAATAAGTAGATAAGAGTATCTCTCTTAGTCAAGAACCAACACTGCAACTAAGCCTGTCAGACACTGTTACTCGACAAATTTTTCCTACTGAATCACACCATAAAGCAGAGTTCCTCAAATAAAAGGCTGATCTGATGGCAGCCAGGAGAATGGTCGAATTCAATAAATAAAGGTTCCATGCAAAAAAAGGAAATCCCATCTAATTGCTGCTGCAAATTCCAGCAAATGTTTCAAAATCCTATTTAGATTCTTTGGGACTTTTTGATGTGAAATCATGACATGAAAAGTTGAGTTTATACCGCATCACACAGAGGCAGTGTGTCATTGAAAATGAGTCTGCAATAGCAAAGCTTACGGACGTTAGCTAAAATATAAAGTGTTATTTCATAGAGTTGCTCTGTGTTCTTTGGCTTGGGTTATTCTACCTCCTGTTTTTCCCCTTCATGTTTCCTTGGCAAAGTTGTGACAACATGAGTGCAGTGGGTTGGCTTCATGATCATCCTTGTGTTAGCACAGGTAAGTGTATTCAGAATGGTGGCCTACTCCTTAGCAAAAAGGAGCCATGCAAAGAAATCCAAGCTATACTAATGAGCTCTTAAAAGAGTGAGTCACCACTTGCTTCCACATTGTAATGTAACAATTCTACTAGGGCAAATGGGAACGGATCAGAATGAGGCATTATATTTAAGCATGAGCAAACAGTTTAACTTAGGCCTGTGTTTGACAATCTTATTTCTGTTTTGTTATCCATTTAAGGTAAATAAAAACCACAGTCCCTGTTTGAGGAAATAAGGTAGGGAGGAAGCTATGTCTGCAACAACTTTTACAATTCTGATGTGGGGAATTCCCATTCAACAAATGCCAGTTTACAAGCTGCCATGATACTTGCCTTGTCACTGTCCATTTACCTGCAGCTATATCACAACCAACAAGTATTAATACCTTATTAGCTCAGCTTCATATTTAGATCAATTCATCTATGAAAATTTACCCACAAACTCAAATGTAAATTTCTTAATTCAAGGTCCACATCTCCAAATGAGAGCCATTCAAATGTTTAAATCATCTCTGAATTTGTGAGAGGAAAAATCAGGGCAGGAAAAGAGGATCAGAGGACTAAATGAACCATCATAGCCCATGCTCAGACTACATGCTTAAGCACCAGCAGAACTGATTGTGAGCAACAATATTTACTGAAGTGGCTAAATTCTTTGGTTATAAATTGATTTGCTGTTGTATTTCAGTATATGGTGATTTAATTACTACTGTAATGTCATGACACGTGACTCATGCTTGGAGGAATCTGACTCTGGAATCAATGGGCATGCAGTTTAGGGGATCATAGGGTCACTGATCAGTGGCCATGAGAGGGAGAGGTCATGCTTTAGAGGCTGGAGCATCTCTTACCTATTCCTACAGGGGCCAAGATGAACAGATGGAGGAAAATGGTGATACAGGGGGATAGAGAGGAAACACGGATGAAGTAAAAGGAAACAAGACAAAAATGCACAAGAGACATTTTCGTGCATCATGTAGACAGAGTGAGTAACATGGTGTTTATTATGATGCCGTCACAGCAATTGTACACATTGGGAAAAGGTTAGCAGTATTAAATTGCTCCTTAATCGAGTGTGTTACTATACAACAGCATGGTAAATGCAAAATAATTTATACCACTTCATTAATTAAATTTTATTTTAAGGAAATCAAGGTGTATGTCAGTTACAGCTAAAAGCTCAGTGTATACTACAGTAGTCGACACAACAATACAGAGCAACATGACATGTCTGTTTACCCTGCACTGCTGCAGGAAAAGCAACCGATGCTGGTGAGGTCAACAACAAAGATCAAAGCTGAAATGTGCAAACAAAAACCAATCATATGAAAAGTCAATAATTTTAAGTCTTCGTTTTACAGATTTCAGGAATATTAACTGTGTTTCCTTTCCTTTTTCACTGCTATTCTGGAGTACACGCAGTGCTGCATTTCATGACACACAACAAGCAGCTGTGTTCGTGCTACTGTTGACAACGCTGGAGCAACGATGAAAAATGAAGAAAAAAACTTTACTGATGCTGCTAAAAACAGGACATAAGGAACAATCATACAGAATCCCCTGCATGACACTGCAAGCATTCAGTTCAGACTATTAAATAGTTTCTGAGAAGCTCAGCCTGCTGAGGCAACAGGTCTGCAATGCAGCACACTGGTGGCTATTCTGCCTGTTTTCTTACATCGACTACAACAGCTACTCAACAGATTTCATGTTACAAAATGTTTAAGGTCTTCCAGAAATTTGCCTCCTAGCCCAACATGTCTGTTGTATACTCACATAACGGCAAGGAAATACAAGGAAATCATTTCCTATAGTTGTTCCTCCATAGCTTGCCAACCCACACTGTGTAACTCTACAAGGGACCAGACTGGCATCAGTTCTGGCAAAGCTCCTACTCAGATTTTAAAACAATCACTGAACGTGATTGCATTTACACAGAAAGTGGTTATAAGCTTTGAGAATTTATCATTTCAATTGAAGTAAAGGAACATTTAGCCATTTTCACACATGCACTGTTGTGTGAACTTCTCAATATAATTTGGCAGAGCTGCACAAGACAACTTTCCAGTAAAGTCAGATCTGACATTAAATAGCTCCTAATATTTGTCAGAGCCAGAGCCAGTATTTGTCCAGATATTGCACAGAATCCTGCTGCATGGATGAGCAGTATTACCCAGGCATCACTGCCTAAACCAAACAGTATCTCCAGTGCGAATGCATTTTAGATGGCCCATCTCCTGCTGTGTTCCAAAAATGAGAGAGAGCAATTAGAACTGCCTGACATGATCTTCCAAACATCATTTGGGGTTCATGTGTGAAAAAGAAGGGGAGCCACCTTAATCATTTGGCCACACAGTGGAGCCTGTATACGCCCCATTTGAAGTCATGTAGATATACCTACAATATGACACCTTGATGCACATTTTTACAACGTAGCCAGGTTTTAGGCAGAAGGCCACCAACCTTGAGTATAGTTCTGTCCAAGGTTACATCACGTTAAAATGATTCTCTCCAATATTCTCTTAACCTAAGTGTGCAAAGTTAGGATTTGGCAATATATAGCTAAAACTTAATTATAAAAATATGTTATTCTGAAATGGAAATGACTGTGCAACATTTTAGGCAGTGTAAAAACTTTGCATAACTGAGATTTGATTTAAAGCTACTTTTCAAAGCTTTCTCTCTGAGCTTTGTTAAGTTAAACTCCCATTTGACGTTTAAGATGTGGTATTACAAAAGCGACTGTGCTCTAAAGGAACCAACTATTAATTCTTAGATATTACTTCATGAATTTACAAAAATGTTTCAAAATATTAAAAAAAAAAAGATTAGCTGGAGATCGTATGTGTCACCCCAAATGTAACCAATAAAATGTTGATTAACTGCCAAAGGAATAAAACTCTGTATTTAGAAGAGGGAGAATGTGAATGAACACATGAACCCTGGGAGGCAATAATAGTATAATAACTTATACATGATATACCTAGAGCCACATTTTTCTTCTACACGCAAGCATTCTATACAGTTCTCCAAATACATTCAAAGCTGAAGTTTCATTTTAGCTTAAAGACCCTACAGTAACGAGTTCTTTGTTATTCCTGCATCTAGTTGAAACTCTGAGGAAAGCCACAGGCCATGTAACTTTAAAAGCATTACACATGCAACTGTGAATGATTAAATTCTCATTCATATTTTTTTTGTCATTCCTGTTTTAGGAAAGGATTGAGGTGATTATGATTTGTTCATAGAGGCTTTATTTAAGTAACCGCGTGTGTTGTTACAAGTGGACAGATGGTGAACATTACATTATAGGTATTTTTAGCATGCTAAATGTGCAACAAAAAAACTAAAAGCAAACATTTCAAACAAAAAAAATTTTACTGATTGGGCCTCTTTAAGCAGCGTTGGTTTAAGCCGTTGTCTGATCCCAGACAATAATTAACATATAAAAACTAAGCCATTTTATAGAAGACTTTAAAGTTAAAATATCTGATTACTGCCTGGCAAATGAAACAGCTAAAAGATATCTTCAGGGAAAGGAGAAAGATGCTTCCTCTGAGTGACTCTCTGCCATATGGTAAGAATTAAAAACGTGTCTTTAAGAGAGTGTCAACACTGAAATCAGTTTGGAAGAGCTTATTTCTCAGCTGTACTTAATCTTTTAAATAGAAGGTGTGGTTGGATAAGCTTGAGTGAACCAAATCATTACCTCAAACAATATGGGAAAATTTAGTCACTTGTATATCAAGTCTATAATTTATCATTTTGTATCCATAAAGACATCTAATTATCTGGTTTAGATCTATATTATATAGCAGTCGGAACATTGCCCCAAATTTAATCCTGGCTCAGGTTTGTTTTGAGTCATTTTCAATAACACAACAGACACTTGTAAACTCAGCTAAGAAAAAGGACATAATCCTCTCTCATCCTGGATCAACCACAGCCTGTCCACCCACACTGAATCAGGTCCTCTCTCAAAATTTAGGAACATTAGAGCAGGTTTTCTGCCAGTCAGACATACCCTATGTCATCTCGGTAGACTCGGGAGATGAGGACCTCCCCCTTGTGGTTGTAGATGAACAGTCCTCCAATCATTGTGGCTGCTCTTCAATCCCAACCTGCCATGGTGAAACCAAAGCCCTCCTGAGAAGAGACAGATATGAAGGCAGGATATAGGGGAAGGAAAAGGAGGGAGGGAGGGTGACAGAGAAGTGAAAGCAGCAAAAAGTGAGGGAGTGAGCAACAGCACAGAGAGGCATTTGTCCCCAACATCCGCTTTTTCTGTTCGTCTCACACAAACACACTACTACTGCCAGCTGGATATATCCTGCAGCTGCACCACTGATGACTCATTTTTTGGATGCGCGCACACACACACACACACACACACGCATATATATATATATATATATATATATATATATATATATATATATATATATGCGCATACATAACTAA
>VUQH01025040.1:12311-32651 GCA_015106775.1 Etroplus canarensis
TGTGTGTACACAGCGACACGGCCTGTGGGACCACGAGGGCCCATTGGAGGAGCACGATCCCTCGCCAGAAAGTTTGAATGCCGAAGGAAAAACTAGAGGAGGAGATGAAGACGGGATGAAAAAGGATGAAAGGCAAAAAGTGGAGGGCGAGGATGACAGAGTTAGCTCAACATCCACCTTGGAAAACCTGGAAATAACTGAACTGAACCGACTTGAAAAGGTTGGTGCAAATACGTGATGTCGGTTGCTGCCCTATCAATCAGGACTTTTAAAGAAGAAGACATAATGTGTTCTTGGACGTTGATGAAAGCTGTAACATCTCATAGTGGAATCAGCGGATATGTTTTCATGATATAAGACGTTTGTCGTCATTTTTTTAATCTCTTCTTTTATCAACGCAGGGTAATGAAAACTATGTTGAACCGAGTACCAGCTCTGATCTTCGTACCCTACGACCCACCGCAGCTGAATCACCATCCACTGAGTCAAATGATACTCAAACACAGGAGATGCTGCCTCGGGTGAAGAACATCCAGTTGGATGCTGTGGATAAGAAGGAGGAAGACATTGAGGAGGTGACAGAGGAAGTCCCAAAGAAAAGCAGCATTATCCGATTCCGCAAAAAAACGAAACAACCCAAACAACAGCGCCGCAAAGGTTTGTATCTTCATTCTATGTAGACTGTGATGATGAAGATATGCCATTTTCATGCCCTGACATAGTAAACCATCCTAAATGGCACACGACAGCGCTATGATCTTGATGATATAATAAAATAGTTTAACAATCACACAATATAGCAATCACTCTGAGGCCTGTTGCCTCGTTTTTCCATGACAAACTAAGCAGGTCAGAGGTCTGGATCTGGAGCTGATTCATTTGGTTTGCGTTCACTGAAACTCTCGATACAAGCTCCAAAGGGATGAGACTTCAGGCAGTAATTACCACAAAGGATTTTCATCCAAGCATTGAAAACAATCATATTTGAGATGATAGTTTGTCCAATTACTTTTGAGCCTCTGAAAATGGGAGGCCATGCAATAAAATGGCTGTAATTCCTAAAACATGCACCAAAGTCAACAGACAAATCTGGAGCGGGGTCACTGCTTCAGAACAAAGAGGGATGCTAAAGCCCCACCAAGAACTGAGATAATGTGGTTCCTAAACCGCAGGGACCAGCTGAAAGTAGTTTACCTTGGAGTTTCATTTTTTCCTTCCTCCACATGTGCCTGAACCTGGTCTGTCTCCTGGATTTGGTTTCTGTTTGCACCTTATGGTTTTGTTTACCAAGTTAAATGAAATGTGTGTGCTGACCCCAGCTTTGGTTTTCTCTCTGCTGCTGTCACCCGCCCAAACCTGTCTTCAGTGTCTCCAGTGAGTTAGACAAATGCCAGTCGTTTTTGACCCAGTTTTGTCTCCATTTTGAGTGCCAACCTTGAGACTTTCCCTCAGATTTCTCCAACGTTTCCACAATCATCGCTTATCCATTTTGGTCTGCTGAGGTATGAGCAGTGGCAGAGCAGTCCATCTTTTCCTCATCCTCTATTCCTGTTAACCTGTTTTCCTATTGGTCACGCCGCTCTGGGCAGCCCTGGTGAGTCTGAGCCAGGGAAAGAGTACTACACTACTGAGCTCTGCCAACAATGATTGGAACTATGCTGCATTGTTTGAACCTTTCCTGTTTAGACTCTCTGACCCTTTGGGAGACCGGCTGGCACAACTTTGAGTTTCCCACAGACCCTCACCATCAAGATGGAAAACCGTCCTTACAGACCTCACCCCATGAGAGCGCTCTCCTCTCCTACCTCTTCAGTCTGGAACCATTCTTCCTAGCAATGTCCGCCTCTCTCTACAATGGAGGACAATGAATGTGATGATGGGAAGGTTAAGGTTTAATCTGGTTTTGACTTTTCCAACAGAGTCCACAGCTGAGGCTGCTGATTCCAGTAAAGAACCAGTGGACAAGAAGCAAAAAGGCAGGAGAGAGGCAGCCAGTAAGAGATTACTAGACGCGGGACACAAGATAAAACATGTCTTCATTAGTGGGTAAGTATAGAATAGAAGCTGATGACACTATGTGTACTTAAACACAGTGCTGTGATTATTGAAAAGTCGTGCTCTTTTCCTCTGCAGCGTTCAGAGCGTTTACAGGCCGGCTCAGGGTTTCTTCAGGGATATTCTCCACTCTGAGTATCGGGCTGCCACCGACGTGTATGCACTCATGTTCCTGACTGATGTCATTGACTTCATCATCATTGTCTTTGGCTTTTGGGCTTTTGGGGTGAGACACAAAGTTGTAATTTTGTGACTAATACTGATACACATTAAAGCAAGCGAAAACTACAAAAAGAAGGATTTTAAAAAGGTTATTTATGTCCTTTCAAAATGGAAACTAAAAAAGTTTTTTTTAAAAATGTGACTTACAACATAAACTGACACGCTTTTGTTTGCTCCTCTAACTTTGCGTGCTGTGTAATGTGTAGTTCATACCCTCAAGTTTGTTGACCACATGAGGGTGGCTGTGGCTCAGGAGGTACAGCGGGTTGTCTTCCAGCAGGAAGGTTGGCGGTTCGATCCCTGGCCTCTCCATTCTACATCCCGAAATGTCCTCGGGCAAGATGATGAAGCCCAAATTGCTCCCAATGCATCCATCGGAGTGTGAATGTGTGCATGATTAAATGCACTTAAATCCCCTGTCACACCTTGGTGATTTAACAAGCGTGTGACCACGTATGAAAAAATCTGCAAATACAATGGCGTATGTTGATTAAGTTATTGGTAAGTTTTGTATAAGTTAAGAGCACATAGAAGTACGCTGATATACACTGTAGTACGGCAAGGTCGGTGGAAAATTTTGCATGCACAAAATTTCCAAAGTGTGCCATCATATGGCTCATACGTCCCGCATACACAGGCCATATGTTACAGGTACTTTATGTATACATTGACTCATGTTACTCATAGGTCAAACTATGTGGCGATAATGTCTAGTGTACCCAAAACGTATTAATAACATATGAATAACGTGTTTTGAACCTATGATTAACATAAATCGACCTTGCCTCCAATGCGTATTGACGTTTGTAGACGTTTTTGATGTGTTCCAGTCATACTGAACATGTTTCTAACATACAGTTACCGTATAACGGTGTATGTGTTGCGTTTAAGGTAGTGGTATAAATGGGCTTCAAGTGTTACACTCTATATGTGTTAACAGTACTTTATGTATGCGTCCATATAACATCACTGTTCTGCGTATGCCTGCGTTTTAAAGGAATTTGGATGCGTCGGCACATGCTTGTTAAATCATCATAGTGTGACAGGGCCCTGAAGGCATAGAATAAAGCGCTGTATGAATGTGTGAATGCAGCTTGTGGTAGAAAGGGCTTTGAGTGCTTATTTAGAGTAGAAAAGCGCCATATAAGCACCAGTCCGTTTACTGAATGTTTTACTTTTCTTTTGATGATAATCATGTCCTCCCATTGAGCACTCACAGTGCTGAACTTTAATTATTCTTCAATTTATATTTATGCTTAGAACCCTTTGACTCTTATTACTAAACTGTCTCAAATACATTGCCAACACAACTGCTTATGTTAGACTCCATCCATCCACCCATCCATCCTGCAAGGGGCTTGAGATCTGGAGCTGATTAGATTTTTAGCTGGTTTTAATATGAATTTGGCAATAGGAGGCCCTATCTTTAATTTTTTCTCACATTTTTAGCCATATATTTGCGACTATTTGTCTAATCTACACAAAACCAAATTGATCGTGCAATCATACACTTTCATGGTGACACCTTGTTGTGTCTTTCCCCTTTGCAATCTGCTGTTGCTGCGTCAGACGTTGGTAAAAAACAAAAAAAAAACAAAATTCAGGATCATTATGGAATCAGCTTTACCGCTGCATACTATGGTTCTTAATCGTTCGATTTGTGTACAAAACAATAAATTTACCAGACTGACCGTGGCATCTAGCCTCACATCAGATCAAGTGGGGGTGGGGTCAGGTCAGCATTCATGAAGAAATTGGGGCTTTTAAGGGGTATACCTTTAGTGATCATATGGCGACTGTGGGGAGCTAGTTAGACCACGCTGCCTACGTTGGGTTGGGTGTGTCTGAAGTTGTGAAAGAACCAATTTTTTTTACCCATAGGCCATTCCTCCTGGAGCCAAAAATAATTTATCAATCCTGGACAGCTGCTGATGTCCCACTGAGACCTTTTGTGTTTTCTAAAGGGCAATTATTGGGTTTCTCATTATATTATAGAAAAGTCTTGACTTTGCTGCAAGTGTCCTAAGATAACTGTGATAATGTTTTGGATTACTGTTATATTAAAGTTATTTAACTGAATTAATGTCATTTTTGTAACATAATACACAGAAACACAGTGCGGCAGCTGATATAACCTCCACTCTGTCAGAGGACCAGGTACCAGAAGCCTTCCTGGTGATGTTGCTCATTCAGTTCAGCACTATGATCATCGACAGAGCTTTGTACCTGCGCAAGGCTGTCTTGGGAAAACTCATCTTCCAGGTTCTGTTCACATGTTGAGATTATAAGCATATATTAATACTTACAAGGGGTAATCAAAAAGTTCATGGGAGAGGCCTACACCAATCAAAAACGTTGATTCAATTTGATTATTCTCCTGTTAGAGGTCATCCTCTCCTGCAACACAGCGCCCTTTTCAGTGGGGCTGCTCTTTTTAAATTACTGTACTTGTGCTGCTTGATGCATGCCGGATCTTCTCCAGTGTGTCAAAATATCGATCCTTCCCTACTTGATTTTAATTTTTGGAAAGTGGATGAAGGCAGGAGGAGGAAAATCCGGCTACTGGTCAAGTTTTTGACCAAAGATTGCGCTGGTGTGGCCACAGAAGCTCCTGTATTTGTCTTTTGTGCTGGCACATGCCACAATTCAGGCCGTTTCCTTAAAGCGTTCTCCCCCAGATGCTTCACAACCCGTGGATTAAAACTCCACGTTGACAGGCTCACCCTGGTAGACTAATTCATTATGCAGAAGCCCATGAATGTTGGGAAGAAATAATGAGCATGGTCCTAGTCTTGGTCTTCACCTGTCTAACTATGGACAGTTATGCACTGTTTGATTGAAAACAGAATTTGAGTCAGTTTAAAAGAAGTTTGTTTGCTCTCTGTGTAAGTTTGATGTCTGTGATGATATTGCAAAGTGCAATGGGACTATCAGGGAGTGATCTAAAAATAGCAGCTGTGTCAGAATCCAATCTAAAATTGGGTATGATTTTAAATTTTTATGGGGCAACTCCCAAAACTTGATCACATGTCTTATGTTATCCGTCCACTCCCATATTTTTCCCATGAGTATATCAGAAGGTGAGGGACTCTGTCACATAACAATAGTTGGATTGTGCTGGTTGCATCATCCTTTGCAACATTTCTTCCTGAAAGGTTTCATCTTTAAAATCATGAAACTTCAGTTTCCACTAGGGCAGCTAATATTTGATTTTTAGAAAAAGTCAGAGTAGTACATGATGTTTGTTGTAATGACATGTGCAATGTTGTCTTGCTCCTCATTTTTAGAACATCTCTACTAATGTGCTTTTTGGAATTCACAGTATTTCATTTTAATTGTTTTTCCTTAAAACTCTGTTATCTTTCTACCATCCCCCCCCCCCAGGTGATCCTTGTGTTTGGGATTCATCTGTGGATGTTCTTCATCCTGCCTGCTGTCACTGAAAGGTGATGTCAGCTTAAATTAGGAATTTACTGTGTTGTTTGTGATAAACAGTTACATTATTAATGGTCTGAATGTCAGAGATTGTTTTCCAATTTGGGTTATTTTCGTAAAATGATTTTTAAATGCATTATTCTGATGCCATGCAATCATTTGAAAAATAAGTGCATACATATAAGTTTGAGTCTTCATTGACAAAGCGTTTTATCTTCTTTCTATATTGCTTCCTTGCAATGTTGGTATGTTTAAAGAACACTAGAAATGTCAATTTATTTAATGAAAACATCAATAGATGGAATTTTATTTGGCTAGAAAAGAAAGTACACCCTTTTTCCCTTTAGCAGAGTCATATAATCGAACACCATTCAATTATTCATATTCTTCCGCTTATCCAATTCAAGGTTGCAGGCTTGCTTAAAATTTCTCAGGCAAAAACCCTTCACTTTGGATCATAGCAGCTACATAGTAAGGTGTGTTTGATCTGCTGCAACTAAAACTGAGAGAACTTTTAATAAAATTATTCAAAGAGAGATATTCTTAGGCAACTATGAGGAATTCAAAAGCAAAAGGAGGACTATCACACGGTTTCCCAGAGATGCAAGTTTACTTATAATACTCACTGCTCAAAAAATAAAGAAACGCTTTTTTAATTAGAGTGTAGCATCAAGTCAGTTGAACATCTGGGATATTGATCTGGTCAGATAAGTAGCGGAGGGGGTCGTTAATCAATTTCAGCTGCTTTGGTGTTAATGAAATCAACAACTGGTGCGCTAGAGAGGCAACAATTTCACTAGTTTCGTATTTGGCTAGGGTCAGTGTCATTACTGGTAGCATGAGGTAAGACCTGAACCCTACAGAGGTTACACAGGTAGTCCTTCTCCAGGATGGCACATCAATAAGTGCCATTGCCCAAATGTTTGCTGTATCTACCAACACAGTCTTAAGAGCATGGAGGAGATTCCAGGAGACAGGCAGTTACTCTAGGACTGCTGGACAGGGCCGTAGAAGGTTGTTAACCCATCAGCAGGACCACTATCTCCTCCTTTGTGCAAGGAGGAACAGGATGAGCACCGCCAGAGCCCTACAAAATGACCTGTGAATGTTCGGCATGTTGTTTGAAGGAACAAAGAGATCGAACCACCGGCCTCCTGAGCCACAGCCACCACTCTGTTCAGTCACGTAGCATCACTCTTCTTAATGCTGACTCCCCAAGAAATCACTGGATGGAAGAGAACCTGGCAACCCTGGCAACTGCTCACTAGTAGAATATCTGCAGGATTTTACTGCAGATGTTGAAAGACCCTAGCCTTCTCAGGAAGTACAGCCAGCTCTGCACTTCATCTGTGTTAGCTAACCAGTCCAATTTGTCATCAAGTTGCAACCCCAGGCACTCATGAGCCCTGACCCCCTCCATATTGACCCCCTCAGGTTGGTAGCATAGTGGACCTAGTCTTCTGGACATCCACCACGATCTCACTGGTTATGGAAGTGTTCACCTGCAGGTGGTTTACCATGTACCTCTGTTCCCACCTATCCCTAATACACCCCACAGTTATAGTGTCTTCTGAACATCATCATGTGGCATGACTTTGATTTGTATTTGAATTCAGAAGTGTACAGGGTGAACAAGACAGGGGAAAGCACCATCCTCTGTGGTGCACTGCTGACTGCTTCTCAGAGGAGCAGCCCCTCAGCCTGATGTACTGTGTTCTCCCAGTGAAACGGTCTGTTATCCAGGATAGGGGGTGTAGGTCCACCAGTTTGTCTCTCAGTAGGAGTGGTTGGATAGTGTTGTTAGCACTGGAGATTTGAAAAAAGATCATACATGATCAGATAAAGAATGGTGTCTTCCACACAGTTGCCTTCTGGTAAATGAACTGCAGTAGGTCTAGAGGATGACCTGAGGTCTTAGAAGGTGAAGCAGTGGCTTTTTCAAGGTTTTCATCAGCTCACTGGGATGTGGCTTCTTTAGGACAGGGACAAGGCATGGAGTCCTCTATATAATGTGGACTCTCCCCAGTCTCAGGCTCATGTTGAAGAGGCCTCCCCAAGGTTGAAAGCAGATAAGCATTCTTGGACACACCCTCTCTGAGTCAGCAGCCTTACTGGTGCAGAGTCAGTTCTCCTCTGAGCTGATCTGAGGTGATGGTGGGTGACAGTGAGTCCTGAGGTCCATGATGGGAAGGGTGCTTTTGCACTTTATTTAAGCTATTTCCCCCCTGGGATAAATAAATGATTCTGATTGTGATTCTGATGCCTTTAAATGCAGTTAACTATCACGCACATTCACACTCAGATGGATACATCAGGACTCAGGAGCAATTTGTATTTCAGTGTCTTGTCTAAGGACACTTCAGCATGTTGACTGGAGGAGCTGGGGATCCAATCACCAACCGCTGAATCAAAACAACCCTGATCCATCTTATTAGAGCACAGTATTCAAAACAGCCTGTTTTTTGCCTTTTGCTTATTTACAAATTGCAGTGTCACAACAGTGACAGTTATTCTGTTTAGATAGCTTTTTTCCTGTTTCCGGCCCGACTGTATAGGTTTTACATAAGCTAAGTGTTACAAAAGGTGCTATAAATTGCATGTAATGTGATTTCATCTCCTTTGTCTCATGGTTTTGTTTTTTTTTTAGGGTGTTCAATCAGAACTTTGTGGCCCAGCTCTGGTACTTTGTCAAGTGCATTTACTTTGGCCTGTCAGCCTATCAGATCCGCTGTGGATACCCCACTCGTATCCTCGGCAACTTCCTCACCAAGAAATACAACCACCTCAACCTGTTCCTCTTCCAAGGGTATGGACACAAAGCAAGTTTGAAGTTCTCTGTGTACAGTAGGATCTGTGTCTCCAACTACTTACTCCATGTAGTATATAGAGTACTGAAAATTCAACAGAAACCTAACAGTCAAATGTTTTGCAGTTTGACATTTTCTTTTATTTCTTTCTTCTCTTTCAAGACAGAATGAAGTACTGTATACTGTATCTAATACAGTATGCATATTTAGAGTAAACGTTTTTCTGTCCTAAAAGAAACTAAGCATGTTAGATAGGTGAGAAAGCGGTGTATACTGACTGTGTGTGTGTGTGTGTGTGTGTAGGTTTCGCCTGGTACCATTCCTGGTGGAGCTGCGGGCAGTGATGGACTGGGTTTGGACTGATACCACCTTGTCTCTGTCAAACTGGATGTGTGTGGAGGATATTTATGCCAACATTTTCATCATAAAGTGCAGCCGTGAGACAGAAAAGGTATGACAAACATGAGTACAGAGAAGGTGAAGTTGCGATGTCTTTTGAATGTTTAATCAATGGAAAATTGCTCAAATAGTCTTTTTGATTGCAAAATAAATTTTGTTGTTTGCCTGGGGAGTCCACACGGGGCCATTGTTGGCCTGACAATGCAGCTCCTAGAATCACCGCTTTATCGTGGTGGAGGGCTTTTCCTTGAAGTTTAGACTTGCATAATATATAAATAAAGGATAATCTATTTGTATTTTTGCAAAAGTTAAGAAAATCTGAAAACATTTATTGTCACTAACACTCTAAAACCAACCTCTTTGCCCTCAGAAATACCCACAGCCTAAAGGACAGAAGAAAAAGAAGATAGTGAAGTACGGCATGGGTGGACTTATTATCTTCTTCTTGATCTGCATCATCTGGTTTCCCCTTCTCTTCATTTCATTGGTCAGATCAGTGGTGGGTGTGGTCAACCACCCTATTGATGTCACAGTGACTGTCAAGCTGGGTGGATATGAGGTAATCTGCCATAAACCTTTAAGTACTGCTTCTTAGATATTATTAAAATGGCTTCAAATTAAGAAAATGTTGATAAATTTGTTGATTTTATTTTTAGTATTTTGTGCTAAATAAATACAGGCCGTATACAAGGGCTGCTTTGTATATATACACTACCAGTCAAGAGTTTGGACATGCTTGGCCATACTCCACTATGGCCAAGCGTGTCCAAACTTTTGAATGGTAGTGTATATATTTTACTACTATCTTGACTGGTCATGTTGAGAATAACTGATGGAGGGTAAGCCCAGTGTTATACAGGTGGAAGACAAGGACTTAAACTACGGTTGAGGAATTCAAAACAGATGTGTAAACAGGGGTTAAAGTGGAATTTGGCAGCTGAGGGAACCCTGAGATCTGGTCTAGTGGCACAGCAGAGGAAAAAGATTTGCCTTAGGATAACTCCTGAATGGATTCCCCATGTGACCTCCAGCAGATTTGTTTTGTTTGTGCACCGACATGTGATGCTGCTGTCTCTGGGGTTTACTGCTCTTATGGATTGAGTTGCTTTTATGGATTGAGCTAACTACTATAAAGGTGGAATTTGGCAGGTCAATTCGTAAATTTTTTTTCATAACCTGATAGTTATATAACATGCCATGTGCATATCCAGTGTGCAATTTAAAAAAAAATCTAGCAAAAATTATGACATAAAACGCAAGATTTAAAGGTGACATTTGATAAATGGAAACTTTAAATCTTGCGTTTTATGGGGACATGCATGCATCAATGTATGACCAGGAGAACATGATAACATGATATCCCGGATGTGCAGGCAGGACCAGCTGATGACACTAGTTTCTGATTTGTTGTTGTCAAGTGGAATGAACGTCAGACTGCAGCACATCAAAACTGAAATCACTGGGTGATATTACGTATTAAACTGCCAATTATACACAACTGTTTATTCACTGAAGTTTCCAAAACACTATTCTGGATTGTTTCGGCCCACTTTAACCCCTGGTTATGATCAGAAGTACGAAGTGGGAAACCCCTTGCCTCTTAAGTCCTGTTGATGACCTTGCATATCCTGGAATTTGGGGAATAAATCATTTTATTCAGTGACATGAATGCAGTCCACACTATTGAATCTTCACAGTGTACATACAGTAGATCCTATTTTTGATTCCAAAATGTGAATTGTCTACTTGTGTTTTTCTTCTGTGTGTGTGTGTCTGTGTGTGTGTGTGTGTGTGTGTGTGTGTCTAGCCCCTGTTTACCATGAGTGTGCAGCAGCAGTCCATCAAGCCCTTTACAATGGCTCAGTATGACCAGCTCACCAAAGAATTTGGAGACGATGCTGTGCGTATTGGTTTCAGTTTTTTGTACCGCTTGAAGGGACTGCAGTTATTACTATGTTAATATTACAGTGTTTGAATTTTTAGAAGAATATAGGGAAATTACAATTCACATAAACACACTCTTATGTTACACACTTTACATGCAGTGAAGAGGTGAGTGAATGAACAAAGGGGTTCGGTGCTGAATACTGGGTAGTTATACCCACCATAACTGACCCTTTTGCTGTCACTGCCCCATATAAAGGCCACAGTACAGTCAAAACACTTGACTGTAACAGAGACTTGTATTATGTTCTAGCCGTTATCATTACATCTGTGTGTGTCTCCTACTTGAATCGCTACCTCTCTATATGTGTATTTTTTTCATTCTGACTTTTCTGTGCATTTGTATTTAGGTAGCCATGCAGTTCATCACTCTCTACAGTTATGAGGACATTGTGACAGCCAAGATTGAAGGCAGTTCTGGATCTGTTTGGAGGATCAGTCCCCCGAGCAGACAGGAAGTCATTAAAGAACTACTTGGTCCTGTTGACCTAACACTCCGTCTGGCCTGGAATTTTCAGAGGTAAAATGTCCACTGTTCTGAATACAAAAGCAACATTATGCTTAATTATCACAAAACTAACCATGAAATTGTCTGTGTAAACTCACTTTTTCTTTATATAAGGCTACAACGCCACCTGCTTGGCACCAGGTGGATTTGCTGTAGCTGATAGAAACTACTGTAAATATAATAAACAGTGTTTATAAGTTTAAGTGTCTTACAGAATAAATACAGAAAAAATATGCTGAAGAGCTCTTATGTCTGAAAGACCTCACTTTTCTTTTTTTCCTTTCTATGATCCAGCTCTTCTTCTATATCCCTGAGCTATACACTTTAATGTAATCTTTTCACCCTAAAAGTTGATTGTGTTTGTATTTCTTGTGACAGGGACCTGGGTAAAGGTGGAACAGTGGAACACAGCTTTGACAAACACTCTATAGACCTGGAACCTGAGAACCCAGTTAGAGCAGATTTGGCATCATTACTGGTTGGCAATCGCACTGAGCCAGTGTAGGTTTCCTTTCTGGACACATGTGTATGTTTACAAAAGCGCTTTATTTAATACAAAAATGAAAAGGTCCTATCTCCTAACTGGTTCTGTGCTGTCGTTTTCTTTTCCAGGCTTGTTCCTAATATGTTTCCTAACTACGTCCGTGCCCCCAATGGAGCTGAGGCCAAACCAGTCAGTCAGCTATATAAAGGTTTATGAAGTTAACTTCTTTCATTCGTCCGTCCTTCTGTTTATTTTATTTGTTTGTCTGTTTCAGTGATCAGATAACTGCTACACAGTCATCTTTCCAGTTTTTACAGGACATTAAAAAAAGCACATGGTCCTCAGCAGATGTTAAAATGATTTAAATACAACTTCAGATGAACCATAAGTACAGGACATATTACACTGTTATTTATTTAACAAAAACTTAGGCAAAATGCAGAAACATTTTGTGAAAAACTAAATCCAGCCTTACGGCTTCCATGGGAATTTAGAAGGTAAGTAGCAGCCAGGCGCTGCTAATTAATGCTCTGATTAAGTGACTATCAGCCGTCTATGGAAGCAGATGTTTTGGCAGATTGCTGCTCTGGAGCAATCAGGTGTGTGTTGACACAATGACAAGGAGGAACGAGATCAACAGTGATCTCAGAGATGCGATCACTTCTGCTCATCAGTGTGGGGAGGGTTCCAAACAATGTGAAGTCATCATTCTGCGGTGAGAGGATTATTCACCAGTGGAAAACTTTCAAGACCGCCACCGATCTCACTGTGAAAATGCTCAGACAAACTGCTGCAAGAGCTACATCTCAGACTCTACAGGCCTCAGTCAGCATGTTAAATATTAAAATTTATGACACTATAATTAGAAAAACACTGAACAAGTTTCAGAATACTTTATTAATCCCAGGGGGGAAATTGTATATGTCTTGTTTGGAAGGGTTGCAGGAGAAAATCTCTTCTCTCTAAAAAGAACATGGCAGGACAGCTTAGGTTTGCAAAGCTGCATCTGAACAAACCATAAGACTTGTGGAACAGTGTCTTTTGGACAGACCAGACCAAAGTAGATATGTTTGACCATAATGCACAGCACCAAACTCAGCATCGGCTTCAGTCATTGAGTCCACCATGACCTCCTCTGTATACCAAAGTATTCTAGAGTCAAATGTGACTCCCACACCTGTGTGTCCCACTGCTAAAGCTTGGCCCAAACTGACTCGTGGAACAGGACAATGGTGCCAAGCACAGCAGCAGATCTCCAACAGAATGGCTGAAAAAGAAAAGAATCAAGGCGATGCAATGGCCCAGTCAAAGTCCAGACGTTAACCCCACTGAAGTGCTGTGGTGGGACCTGGAGATAGCTGTGCATTAACAAATGGCTGCAAACGTCAATGAAGTGAAGCAACATTGTAAAGAAGAGTGGGCAAAAATTTCACCACAACCATGTGAGAGACTGATAAAGTCAAAGAGAAAACCTTTACTTCAGCTTACTGCTGCTAATGGTGGTTCTAGAAGCTGCTGAATCATGGGTTTCCTTAGTTTTTCACTAAGGCTTCTGCATTTTGGTTTCATTTTTGCTAAAGAAAAATACATGTATGTTGTTTGACACCTGAGGTACGATTTTAAATAATTTTAGATGCCACTGGAGCCCCTTCCATGATAGAACCTATAGAATAGGGACAGAGATGCCACGGAGCGATAAAGGTTCTAGAAATGAGGCCGAATCGAGTCCCGCCAGTTCAAATGTTTCCCTAATGCAGCTCAGCACTTTGAGCAGCACTGGGTCTAGTTGTAATGGAGGCTGTGTCAAGCTGCACAGAGCAGCTGCGGGAGGCAGGAAGTCGGACAGAAAACGTTTTTGTTAAATCATTACCGCAGTTTTCTGAAAAACTGCAAGTCCCTGAGCGTGCATTATTAGCAGAGGGAGGTTATTGTTATGGATGCTCTACCTACGTGTGTGCATCACAGGGTCCCTGTTCAAGCCCAGTCACCCTGGATGTGACCATGCATTCACGCTTTAAAATATGTTTTTTAAAAAAACTGATTGGTTTTCTTGTAGGTAACGAAGATGGTTACTTGAATATAACCCTGTCGCTGAACAGCAGTGGGAACCAGGAGTGGTGGGACATTGCCATTGCAAACTGTGTCTCTTCATGTGGTGTTCTGCCTATGGTCATATTCAATGACAAAGTCAGTCCACCTAGTCTGGGCTTCCTGGCTGGATATGGGTAAGAAATGCACAATCAACAATATACAGAGTATGGATATGTACACTCATGAGCCAAAATATTATAACTGTTCACTGATGATTGTAGTGGCTGAACTGAACTGTGACTGACCTATGTAAGGAGGCAAGGATAGCGTTAATGTTTGTATTTCTCTTTTTTGTTATTTATAATTTAAACGTTAAGTGTTCTGTGCAAGTCAGAGCTGCTCAAGTAAAATATATGTTTGGAAGAAGGCAGGACACCAAAAATCATCTGACTTTAATGTAGCTAGAAAAAAATGTCTTGAACTCATCCACTTTTGTTTTTTTAAGAATGTAATGCTTGTTTCAGCCCAGTTATTAGTGATTTCACCTTTAAGCAAAATACCAGATTGTGTTTGCTGACAGAGCCAGAAGGTTCTTGGTTTGAACCCTGCCTGTGGGCCTTGTGCCTTGGTTGCTTCAGCGTCCTCCCAAAGTCCAAAGACATGCATGTTAAACTAGTGATTTTAAATTAGCCGTGGATGTGAGGCAGATAAAGTGCTTGAAAATGTGTAGAATAAACCACTGTATGGATGTATGTTGTATTTACTATCAATGCTTTTTCAAAAATATGCATGCAACTAAGATATGGTGCCTCGTGAAAGTATTCACACCCCTTAAGCTTTTCCACATTTTGCCATGTTACAACCACAAATGGAAATGTATTTTATTGGGATTTTATGTGACAGACCAACACAAAGTAGGGCATAATTGTGCAGTGGAAGGAAAGTGATTCAGGGTTTTCAGAATTGTTTCACTTCAAAATTGAAGTGCGGTGTGCATATGTATTCAGCCCCTCAATACCTCGAAATAAAATCCAGCGCAACACTATCCTTCAGATGTCACCTAATCAGTAAATATATGTAAAATTTAATTTAATGTTAGTATAAATCCAGCTGTTCTGTGAAGGCCTCAGAGGTTTGTTAGAGAACATCAGTGAACAAACAGCATCATGAAGCCCAAGGAACACAGCAGGGGTCGGTTATAAAACATATCCCTAACTTTGAACATCTCACAGAGCTCTGTTCAATCCATCGTCTGAATGTGGAAAGCATATGGCACAGCTGCAAACCTACCGAGACATGGCCGTCCACCTAAACTGACAGGCAAGAGGCCCACGGTAACTCTGGAGGAGCTGCAGAGATCCACAGCTCGGGTGGGACAATCTGTCCACGGAAGCACTGTTAGAATCAGAATCAGAATCAGAATACTTTATTAATGCGCTACACAATTCTGGCCTTTATAGAAGCGAGGCCAGAAGAAGGCAATTGTTGAAAGAAAGCCATAAGAGGTCCCGTTTCCAGTGTGATGCAAGCCATGTGGGGGACACAGCAAACCTGTGGAGGAAGGTGCTGTTTAAATGACCTCTGAACATGAAACATGGTGGTGGCAGCATCATGCTGTGAGGACGCTTTTCTTCAGCAGGGACAGGAAAGCTGGTCAGAGTTGAGTAGAAGATGGATGGAGCTTGAGCTATTTTGTACAGAAGAATGGGCAAAAATTTCTGTCTCTGGATGTGCAACGCCGGTAGAGGCATACCCCAAAAGACTTGCAGCTGTAACTGCAGTGAAAGGTGGTTTTACAAAGTACTGACTCAGGGGGACTGAATACATACACACTCCACACTTTTCAGATTTTTATTTGTAAAAAAAAAATATGGGAAAACCGTGAATCAGTTTCCTTCCACTTCACAACTGTGCACTACTTTGTGTTGGTCTGTCACATAAAGTGCCAATAAAATACATTTACATTTGTGGTTCTAATGTGACACAACACGGAAAAGTGGTGGTATGAATACTTTCACAAGACATTGTAAGTTTTACTTGGGAAATTCATCTGTTACAGCAGTTAAAAAAAAAAGATAGTAGCAGTAACAATGGTAATAGTGTAATAGTAGGATTTAATATTGTAATTTATTATAATAATAACAGTAGTTGATCATCTAGTGGTCCCTAGATGTGAACAGGCTATTCTGGGCACTGCTGGAACCTACTGAACATCAGATCTGCTTCAACTTCACTGCCACTATAATTACACTTTATTTTGTTTAACTGGACTTTTTACATTTTTTTCTCTCATTTGCTTTGCTAACAGCTTTACTCGTGTTTAATGTACGCTTTTAAATTTACTCTTATTTCAGATATTTTCTTTTAAAACTACTGTTTTAATTACCTTTCGTAAAGCACTTTGAATGACCACAGCAACTGCAAAGTTGCTATAAAAAATAAACATGCATTCAGGCAAATAAAACCTTTGATATTTTTCAACATGATTTTTTTTTCCCCTGATCTTTCCTTTCAGCATCATGGGGCTCTATGTGTCTGTGGTCTTAGTCATTGGGAAGTTTGTCCGTGGCTTCTTTAGTGAGATCTCCCACTCCATCATGTTTGAGGAGCTGCCCTGTGTGGACCGCATCCTCAAGCTCTGCACAGATATCTTCTTGGTTAGTGTGCAGATTCAAACGCGCGTACAGGACACGCATTTATCATTTTCTTACAGATACATATCGTGATTCTTTGTGTTTCAGGTGCGTGAGACAGGAGAACTGGAGTTAGAAGAGGAACTTTACTCCAAGCTGATCTTCCTCTATCGATCTCCTGAGACTATGATCAAATGGACTCGGGACATTAACAGTCAAGACCGAGACGGATAACGGCTCACTGCCTGAGTACTTATGTGTCGTTATGATGAAACATAGCGAGGCAGAAATGCGAAGATGTCCAGGGGACACAACATGGAACGCTTCTTGAGAACACTCCACAGTTATCAAGTGGACACTGACTTATAGCCAGAGCTAAAGAAGATATGCACCAATTTTCATTCAAAACGAAACATCTCTCAGCATCTCCTCTTGCTGTTGCATCTTTGCAGCTCTCTGACCACTTTGATCAAGCCAAACTTACGCAGCGCAGACTATTGGAGTGAGAGTGGAATTGCAGCCCCACTGTTGATGGCAGTGGAATATCTGTTGTGCTGGGCTGGACATAATTTCCAAATCTGTCGTCACGTAACTCAGTGTGGCCACCAGATGGAGTAACAGTTTGGATTAAAGTAAAAGTAGACGGATCCACGTAAAGTCTCCGCACTGACAGGCTAACTGAAAACATGCAATGCTGTCAGTCACACTTTTAAAAAGAACTATGCATTATGTGCACACCAAAGAATAAGTCCAAATCCAATTTAAAGGGTGTTTTTAGGTTGCTTGTATTTAGTCATAAGTAGCCAAAATTGGATTTGTAATCAAAGATGGTTCTTCAGTTTCATGACAGCAGAACACCAGTTCCAAGGCAAGTCGATGCAAGAGTCATGAATAATCACCAAAGGCTGAGTTCACTTCAGCTTCGGCTGTAGCGCCGCAATGAAATACATGCGGCCTAACACGTAGACTGCTCAGATGCCTGATTTGAATATAACCAGCTAAAATGTAGTCAGGGGTAAAAGTTGTTTTGGGTTGAAGTGCCAGTTCTTTCTTAAGTGTCCATCCTTTACAAAAAAAATGGAAACAATCCTAGTCTCTAAAGTGTGGTCCAAACAGATCACAGTTACAAGCACACTACAAAGAAGATACTACATTATTAACAAGAAGAACTGAAAGGTTGGACTCATCACTCTAAATATATTTCTGTCAGGCCCGTGGGCCCTGCCCTCACCTCGCTCGCTGAATTTTAACTTCTTGAGTTCTTAAAAGGCTTGTTGTTGCTTGTTACATTATGTGAAGAAAATCAGCAATTAGATATTGTGATTCTAGAAAACAAATCTTTATCGTCACTGTTTCAGTATGTGTCGTGTATGACATACTGCACATGTGGACGCTGCCTGCTAAATAGGAAGTCAAATCATATGGAATAAATCTGCCTGGCTCAGGGCCAGGGTGACTGTGTAAGTACACAACAGTAATATACCTGCTTATACACTATGGGAAATACATGTCATAAAGACACTAAATTCCAGGGGGAAAAGCTGTCACTATTTATTCTGTTGGCCAACAGGTATGGTTATCCTAAACACTCAAAGATATCAGACTCGTTGTAACAGGTTTTTGCTGTGACTCTACAAAACAATACTGTCTTTACGTTCAGGTAGAGAGTGCATAAATTTTCTTTTTGTTCATCTCCAGTCTGATGCAGACATTAAAAACATGTTCTTACTACGATAAAGTTTTGGATTTTTACATAACAGCAAGTGTTAGGAGACCAGGGAACAGCGCCAAACCAAACATGGTATTATATATGAAACCGAACATGTAATAGAAATTTTGAACTTTTTTTGTAAGTGAGGAAGGGAAGCGGATGTCTATATGGTTGATCTGTTTTTGCTGTTTTTCAAAGTTTTTGGTGCAATTTCCTCTAAGCTGTAAGATGTAAGTTATCATAACTTGTCAGAGATGACTTCAGACAGAAAGAAATGACATTAAAAATGAAAGAGCCTTCCTGACGTACCAAGTTCAAGAAGTGCACCGTAATAAAGTACACCTGTCTGTAACTGGAGTGTTTGTTGTTTTTAATCAGTAAAAATATGTAAAAACAGGGTCTAGAGGTGGACTACAGCAAGAGCGTTCCTGGTATAAACCTGCCAGCAAGCCGAGGCCCCCCCCCACAGGCCTAACACGCGCGTGTTAGGTTAACTGGTCATTCTAAAGTGGCCTTATCAGCGTGGGTACATGGAGTGTGAAATACTATCCCCCCCACCCCCCTGCCATTGCCATTAGACTTGAATACAATCCAACAGTACTGGATGAGAGCATCCACAGGACAAATAGGAATATAAATTTGTAAATGTACTCAGATACTTGATCAAAGTATTGATTTAATGTATTTATACTTTAAGTATCTTTACCTTACAGTGTGAAGCGCCTTGAGGTGACTTTTGTTGTGAATTGGCGCTATATAAATAAAATTGAATTGAATTAAGTATTTGTTATGCCATTTAATGCTTCTCATCTACTACTATAGTTTCAGTTTAGATATTGTGGTTTGTACTCCAAACTATTTTAAACCTTAATTATTTTGCAGATGAATTGCATCATTATAGATTAAGCGACCCAGCAATAAAATCGAGATGTGACAAACACATCAATAAAACATTATTATCCAAAATATATACGGTTCTGAAAAGTGCCAGTCTTTTTTTTGGTACTTTATTACATATTTATTCATATTTTTATCCTAAAATTTTTAGTTATTGTTTCTGTAATCTTTTTAACTATTGCTAGTTTAATGGCGACAAAGTTTTGTTAATGTGTTTCATGAATTACAAATTATGTAAATAAAGACTGCTCAAAAAAATTAAAGGGATACTTTGAAAACACATCAGATGTCAATGGGTAAAATCCTGCTGGATATCTATACTGCTGTGGGTCTGGGTAATGTGTTAGGAACCAAAGGAAGCCACATCGTTTGATGGAAAGGAAAATAATCAACCTACAGAGGCTGAATTCAAAGACACCCTGAAAATCGAAGTGAAAAAATGACGTGGTATTCTCCATTTTGCTCCATTTTGCTAACATTTTATTACAGCAAATCAAAATTGTATTCTGTAGTTTCTATGGCTCCCATGTGCTTGTATACATGCCTGACAATGCTGAGGCATGCTCCTAATGAGACGGCGGATGGGGGATCTCCTCCCAGACCTTGACCACTGCATCACTGAGCTCCTGGACTGCCTGAGGTGCAACCTGGCAGCGTCAGATGGATGGACCAAAGCATAATGTCCTAGAGATGTTCTACTGGCTTTAGGTCAGGCGAGCGTGGGAGCCAGTCAGTGGTATCAATTCCTTCATCCTCCAGGAACTGCCTGCGTACTCTCACCCCATGGGGCAAGACGGTAGATATATTGTGTGTGCAAGAAACCAGGTGGAGGGGAAGCAAGACCAGGAACATCGGAGGTGGATTCAAACTGTTCCACTATGGTGTAGGTAGGAAGAGGAATGGAGTAGGGGTCATCTTGAAGGAAGAGTATGTGAAGAGTGTTCTGGAGGTGAAGAGAGTGTCAGACAGAATGATGACTTTGAAGCTGGAAACTGAAGGTGCGATGCTGAATGTTGTTAGTGCATATGCCCCACAAGTTGGATGCAAGTTAGAAGAGAAAGAGGAATTCTGGAGTAAGTTGGATGAAGTGGTAGAGAGTATTCCCACCCAGACCACACCTAGAGTGAGGTCAAGAGTGGAGCTGACAAAGCATGTATGCTGGAGAGGTGGTGGTGATGAAGAGGCTGGGCATTATCACATATTCCGGAATTGCA
>VUQH01025046.1:0-13734 GCA_015106775.1 Etroplus canarensis
CATCAGAGGGACAGCTCATGTTGAGAAGCTTGGAGACAAAGTCAGAGAGGCAAGGCTGAGATGGTTTGGAAATGTTCAGAGGAGGGATAGTGGATATATTGGACAAAGGATGTTGAAGATGGAGCTGCCAGGCAGGAGGAGAAGAGGAAGACCACAGAGAAGATTGATGGATGTAGTGAAGGAGGACATGCAGAGGGTTGGCGTGAGGGAAGAGGATGCAAGGGGTAGGATGAGATGGAAACAGATGATCCGCTGTGGCGACCCCTAACAGGAGCAGCCGAAAGAAGAAGAAGAAGAAGAGGACAAGTGGAAAACAAAAGAAGTGTCAGGTACTGAAAAAAACAAAAAGAAAACAACAACAAAGAAATAGTAGAAATAGGACCTGAGAGATAGATCTGGCCCTTCAGTTGATCCATCTGCTGTTCTCTGAAGCCTCATCGGAGAACCCTCACTGGACTCAGTGGAAGGGTGAATTTCACAAAGCCATTGTTAAGGAAGGAAAACTGGGAGAAAAAGCTGATGTATGCCAAATTACTCAAGAACTGCACTGAAAATCAGTGGAAATGGGTCTCATGGAGTGATGAATGGACCTTAGCATTACTGAAGCAGTGTGGGATCATCCTGGTAGAGAATGGAACAAAAGGAAACCAACACCCAAAGAAAAGCTTTGAAATGTCCTTTAAGAAACCTGGAGAACTATTCCTGAACACTTCTTAAAGAAATGACAAGAAAGCTTGCCAAAGAGACTTCAGGCTGTGTTGAGGAATAAAGGTGCTTGTTAGAACTGTACAAACTTTTTTGCCTTTTGTACTGTATTTCCATTTATGTTTGCACATTTTTCAATAAATCGTTTCACCGCTTTCCAATTTTCCAAGCAAAAGATAAAGACATGAGGGGTGGCTCAAGACTTTTGCTCAGTGATGTCTTGAACATCCCAGTGTAATGTTCTTATATAGTCCAAAATTAACATGATTGCTTTGTGTTTGTGTTGGTTTGAATCACGAGGAATATAAGCACATATTTTTGAAGAAAAACTGTGAACTCTCTTAAGTTCAGCACTTCATATGTTGCCTTGCTCTATTTCAAATAAAAACAGTTTTGCACTGATTTTGTTATTTACAGTTTCCACAGTGCCGCATCTTTTGCGGAGATGGGGTTGTTTTATCTGACTGGGTGGACACAATAAATCTTTGCAGTGTTTCTTTGTCTCTGAGTGTTTGCCTCTTTCTTTTTCCTTCCATAGCCTTATCAACATGAGTAAAGATCAGAGTGTCTGCCCCTCACTGTTCTGCTGTTACTGGACATGTCTGAGTCAAGTGCTTATTAGTTTTGGCCTTTGCCTCTCTAAAGATCAGCTTCCACCAGCCACCAGACTGAGGCTGTTTTATCTTCAGAGGGAGATTACTGCTTGGCCTGCGGTCACACTTTTCAATCCTTTTTGATTTTAAGCGAATACTGAATTCTTCCAGTTTTCTCGCTAACTGCCAAAAACAGTTAACATAGATAAACACATAACATAATGCATTCAATCAAAATGCCAAAGTAAATATCCATGTCAAAATGATGAATGCAGGTTCTAATGTGTAGATGCTACTGGACACCAGTAGTTTTGATATAGACTTTTTTAATGCCCTTTTTTTGGCATTTAGTCTGTATTTTACTTTTGGAAACGACATGTTTGAACAATTGAAATAAGCTGTTTTTCTTGTTGGGATCTGCAAGTGTGGTGAGTCTGTAAAGCACATTTATTTGGGAATGACACTGCTCAGTGTACTGAAAAAGCTTAACGATGTTGGTATGTTTGAACAGAGGCTCCAGTTGACTGATGAATGCAATAACTGTCTCGAGGACAATGGAGAAATTCTTGTCTCCTGCTGAAGAACTGTTGGACCATGAAAGTCTGCCCAGGCTAGTTGTGCTTTGCAGACTGATGTCAAGATGGCTTATGACCATCTTGTGGCTGCTACTGTGGGAATTTGAGCAGCTCAGACTGTAAAGGCCAACTTAATGACTCTGCCAAACACTTTGGCAACAACTTGCAAACAGAACAGTTAGTTTAATCCAGTACAGTAAATTTAAAAATTCAAATACACCTAACACTTAATCACTCATGATCCTCATCAGTCAGTTCAACAAAATGTTTTTAGACAGTGAAATTAATTATGTTTTATAGCACAAAATTCCTCACAGCTTTTGGTGGTGTTTCTCCAGTTATGTATAAAGCATGGGTCTGGGTTTTTATGGGTTAAGATAAGCTGATCATTAAGTAGCTTGTAAGTGAAGCAAGATTTTAAATTCAATCCTGGATTTAATAGGGAGCCACTGAAAAAAAGACAAATGTGATCTCCCTTTCCAGTCAGTCTTAGTAGTCATGCTGGCTCAGCTGAAGGCTTTTCAGGGAGCTCTTAGAACAACCTGATAATAAGGAATTACAGTAGCCAAGCCTGGAAGTAACACATCTGTGGTCTAATTTTTCAGTTTTGCACAGATGAAAGAAGGCATTCTTATACAGTATGTGTGTTTAGTGTGCCCATTAACAGACATATCCTGGTCAAAAATAGCTTCAAGGAAATGCCATCAATAGCAAGTATCTCAATTTGTTTCTGAGATTTTAGGGCCAAATACAATAATATCACGTCTGTTGGAATTTAGAAGAAAAAAGTTACAGTTCATCCAAGCCTTTCTGTCATTAAGCCATGACTGTTGCTTAACTAATGATCTGTTTCATCTGGCTTTATGGATACGTATAACATCAGCAAAGCAATGGAAATATATGTAGTATTCTTGTAATATTGCTGAGTGGAAGCATGTACTATATGAAAATTAGCAGGCCTAGCAAAGAACCCTGTGGAACTCCATGACTAAATTTTTTTGCATGAGAAAGACTTCTTGCTTACATGAACAAAACAGAATCAAAAGGATATGATTCAAATTAGCGCAGCAGATTTTCTTTAATACTAATGTTGCATTATTTTCTTTGAAGTAGAATGTTGTGATGCGCTATCAAATGCTGAGGCTAGCCAGACAAGCATGAAGTCCACTGTTTGAGACCGTGCAGGTTTTCTTTTCTGAGATTTAATAGTTTAAGCTTATAGTTTCCACAACTTGAGATTGTCGATTCATAAAACTGAGACTTAACAGGGGAATTGGTTTGGTATTTGCGCTAATGTGGGTTTTATGTATCACATGATGAAAGGGAAGTTAAACTTGAAAGTGAAGCAGGATATTTAACAGTGAAGCAGGATATTTAACAGCTACCGACTGTGAGCACATACTCAACAGTTTTGTTGAGTTGTTTGGCTGAACTGCCCAACTGCCCAAACACACAAATGACACAGAAATGTGGCTTTGCGTAGCAGAAAGGATATGGTGAAGAGTTAGGTATATGGCAACTGTAATTTTTGCCTTTCCTTAAAATAGTCCAACACTGTCCCTTGGGAAATGTTTATAGCTTTTTTTTTTTTTTAAATATTAGAAGACACAAAAATTTGGTCACATTAGTACAAATGATATTTACTGCTTTTTGAAGCTCGTTGAGCCCAGCTTTTTTGTGTGTATGGTCTTTCTTCTCCCTTCGCTTTGTGTTAGTGGTTGTGTACACTGTGTGTTATATTATGCATGTTGTCAGACAACATGTGGGAAACCTTTTTATTTGGTCTCATTCTAGTTAAACACCTCCACTTTGGGTACAGAGTAAGTATTACATTTTTTTTTTCTTGTGGAAACTTGTTACGGTAGTTGTGATTATTGTTACAATAAGTTTATAGGAAAATAATTTACATAAGTGTAATCCTCTGACTTGATAAAAAATTGTGTATATGCATGTGTGGGGCTGTGTGTGCTCAGTGGGGCTCTGGTCAGCAGCCTCCTCTTTCAGAATCGACCATCTGGCGTTTGAGCTAGGAAGCGTAGCTTTGGCCTGACAAAGCACTTTCTCACACACACAGATACACTGATTCTGGCTTCTTCTTTCTCTAGTACCGTAACTATTGTCTTTGTGTCTGAAAACACAGACGCTTTTAATTACAATAAGCTTGTGCATTGCTAATCAATAACTTACACCAGTGGTGGTTTCAGTGACAGCGTTTTGGGATGAAACACATTGTGGCTGGCAAAATGTACAACAAACTAGTAGAATTTATTAGAAAATAAAACTTTTTAAAACACAGCATATTTTGGAATCAACATATTTTGGAATCTCTGTTTTTGGTTTGCTTTTCTTCTTTCAACCCATTGACCTAGAATATATCGGATCAATATGTTACCACACTGCTCTGTATTGGTAATGCGTAATACAGAAAAGGATCCTGCTCAGCTGCTGTAAAACTGATCAATACTTGGCACTAGAAAACTTTATTGATGATATTTTATATAGCAAAGGATGCAGTCTTACAGGCAAACTTTAAAACTAATCAATAGATCACACCACAGCCTCTTAGCATTGCAATATTTGGGAAAGGATACAAATGGTCTGGTGACTAATCAATGCATGAAACTGCATCCTCTTATTGATGGTGTTTTTGTGAGAAATGAAGAGACTTCTCCACAGGGTTTGGTTGTTTGTAAGGAGCAAAATATTTTAGCAGTGAGATTAAAGAAGATGCAAGGCATTATGAGGCTTGTGCTGTATATCTGACTGTTTGTCCAAATGCCAAAAAGGCATTCAAAGATGACGATACACTAAAAGTTGAATTGCAATGGATGTTGAGACTCTTGCTGAAAATTTGATCCTGACAGAAATATTGCATCAGCTATTGCATTTGTTTTCATTGGCTTTTTTCAGACATTCACTTTACCTCAAGATTAACTGTTTTGACTTTGGAGATCATTTGTCCACTATCATCTGTCCCTCCACATTCTATTCACCTAGTGATAAAAATGTTTTAATATTTTGTCAACTATAATGTACATCACAGCTCATCATATGATGCCTTGTCCTCTTGATTTTGCTGAACCCTAATAGCAGTGCAAGCATAGATGTGTTCACATAAATGGCTCATCTTGAGCCCCCTAGCTATGAATTTCCAATCAAGAAAAAAATAAAAGTAATGAAGGAACATAGAGATTTTAACATTAACAGTTGACAGTCATTTGCTTTTACTGCCAGCTCTGCTGGCTTACTGACAATTTTTTCCTGCAGCTGGAATTTTAGTTAAAATTCATTTGAAACTTGCCTTTTTTGTTAGTTTGCCTGTTTTTTATTATTTCTAAAGCTTAAAGCTTTTACTTATAATCAAAATAGGCTACTTTTAGTTTGACTCATATGCACAAACACAGATAGAACTCAAAGTGACCTGCATAGCTTAAAAGCTATTTTTGATAATAAAATTACTAAATAATTTTTAAACATTTTTTGTAATTTTAGTTCTATATGAATGCAACAAAAATGACTAGTATTGTAATAAATTTCATGTACCAGTTATTCACAGCCTCCAGAGTAGTCATGTGGTAAAACTTTTTCAATATCTACAACTATTAGTATGTTGAGAAGGTAAATTATATTTAATAGGCTGTGTCACTGTCATTATAAGGTTGGAATATGTTTTCTGCGGCTTCTTCTTGGCAGAAGACGAAGGAGAAGGAGTGGGGAAAGCATGTTAGGAGGCAGAGAGAGAGAAGGAAAGGTAGGAGGGTGGAGCAGGGACTAAATGTAGGGATGATGACTGGTGAAGGAAGAGAGCTGGCTAATATGATGGCTATAAGGAAAGTAGATATATTGTGTGTGGAAAAGACCAGGTCAAAGGGAAGCAAGGCCAGGAACACTGGAGGTGGATTCAAACTGTTCTACCAACGTGTAGACAGGAAGAGAAATGGAGTAGGGGTAGTCTTGAAGGAAGAGTATGTAAAGAATGTTCGAGAGGGGAAGAGAGTGTCAGAGAGAATTATGACTTTGAAGCTGGAAACTGAAGGTGTGATGCTGAATGTTGTTCGTGCATATGCCGCACAATTTGGATGCGGCAATTTGGAATTCTGGAGTAAGTTGGATGAAGTGGTAGAGAGTGGTGATTGGAGCAGACTTCAATGGGCATGTGGGTAAAGGAAACAGGGGATGAGGAGGTGTTGGGTAAGTACGGTGTTAAGGAGAGGAATGTGTAGGGACAGATGGTAGTGGATTTTGTAAAAAGGATGGAAAGGCTTTTGTGAACACATAGTTCAAGAAGAGGGAACAACATAGGGTGACCTATAAGAGTGGGGGAAGGTGCACACAGGTGGACTATACAGGAGGTGCAACTTGAAGGAGGTAGGAGACTGCAAGGTGGTGTTAGGGGACAATGTAGCTAGGCAACATTGGATGGTGGTCTGTAGACTTTGGAAAGCAAGAAGAGGAAGCAAGTGAAGGTAGAGCCAAGGATTAAATGGTGGAAGTTGAGGAAGGAAGAATGTTGTGCAGAGTTCAAGGAGGAGTTGAGACAGGCTCCGGGTGTTAGTGACAAGTTACCAGATGACTGGGAAAGTACAGCTGAGGAGGTGAGGGAAACAGTCAAGAAGGTATTTGGGGTGGGATAGTCAGGGAGATGAAGAAGTAGAAAGGAGTACTAGGAGTTCAAGCACAGAGCAAAGAGAGAAGTGGCAAAGGAAATGCTTATAATGAGTTGTATAAGAGGCTGGACACCAAGGATGCAGAGGACATGTATCAGTTGGTGAGACAGCGAGACAGAGACAGCAGGTTAGGGTGATTAAGGATAGAGATTGAAATGTACTAATGAGAGAGTGTGTTGCATGTGTGGAGGTATGGAAATGTCTAGGAGAGACGGCAGCGGATATTTTAACCAGATTGTTTACAATGAACTTGGAGAATGAAAGACTGCCTGAGGAATGTGTAAAGCTGCAGGAACTACAGAGGGATCAAGTTGATGAGTCGCATCATGACGATATGGGAAAGAGATGTTGAAGCTAGGTTAAAAAGAGAGGTGATGATCAACGAACAGCAGAATGGCTTCATGCCAAGAAAGAGTATTACTGATGCAATGTTTGCTTTGAGAGTGTTGATGGAGAAGTACAGAGAAGGTCAGAAGGAGTTAGAAAGACAGGAGATGGAGCTGGAAGTAGCAGAGATAAAGTCAGAGAGGCAAGGCTGAGATGATTTGGACATGTTCAGAGAGATGGTGGATATATTGGACAAAAGATGTTGAAGATGGAGCTGCCAGGCAGGAGGAGAAGAGAAAGACCACAGAGAGGGTTTATGGATGTAGTGAAGGAGGACATGCAGAGGGATGGAGTGAGGGAAGAGGATGCAAGGGATAGGGTGAGATGGATGCAGATGATCCACTGTGGCGACCCCCTGACAAGAGCAGCTGAAAGAAGAAAATAAGCTAAGCCTTTTAACAACTAGAGAATGTAAAGAATCACTTATGAAATCAATTTATTTAAAATTATTTAAAAAATAATTTATATACAGTACATTATGTGAAATAGTTGTTGAATCGATTAGAGAGCATCAGTATGACTTCACGCCTAGAAATAGTACTACAGTAGGAGTGAAAGATGGGCTCAAGGTGGGGGTGGAATTACATCAAGGATCAGCTCTGATCCCCTTCTCATTTGCAATGGTGATGGACAGGTCGACAGATGAAGTCGGGCAGGAGTCTCTGTGGACTCTAATGTCTGCAAACAGTAGGGAGTAGTTCGAATGGGGGCTGGAAGGGTGGAGGTATGCACTGGAGTGAAGAGGAATGAAAGTCAGTAGAAGCAAGACAAATACAGGACTAGAAATGAGTATATTAGAGGGACTGCTCCAGTTAAAATGTTTGGATTTAAAGTAAGAGAAACAAGACTGAGATGGTTTGAGCCTTTGCAAAGCAGAGATAGTGTATATATTGGCCAAAGGATATTGAAGATAGAGCTGCCAGGCAGGATGAACAGAGGAAGACTACAGAGAGTAGTGAAGAAGGCTGGACTGACAGACGAGTATGCAAAGGGTAGGGTGAGATGGAGGCAGATTATCCACTGTGGCAACCCCTTAAGGGAGCAGCTGAAAGAAGAAGATCTAGTTTTCTATCAAAGTCAAAACGAGCCTCTGAACATGGGCCAAAGAGGCCCCTGTGCCTCTGGGGCCAAAGGTTTGAAACCTCTGAGCTAGAACCTTAGGTTTGTGTTCACTAATGTGTATGCATGTTTCTTATTATTATGTGTGGTAATGTTTGGTTTAATGCAGCATTTTTCCCATACAAAACAATACAATCATGATAACAATTTCCTCCTTTGGGAGTCAATAAAGTAACCTGACCTTAATTACTTTTATTGCATTTTGGATTACGTTGTTTTTTCTAATGATTCAGATTTAATATCTTGTTTGTGTACTGTCTCTGTGTATAGCAAGGAAGTTCCACATTGCAATCCATCTGTTATTATATTACAGACGAGGAGTCATGATTTATGTTGCACTGTGCAAAGAAAGTGAGCAAGAAAGTAAGAAAATCTAAAAAACAAGTCACCGAGGACAAATGTGAGACACAAATGAAAAACTGTATAGACCAAAAGTTTGTAACTCTTAAAATTGTTTAGTGTTTGTTTTTACTCTTCTTTTGATTTATGAAGACAAAATGGATCTGAGATGAAATTCCAACATGTTAGGAAACATTCTCTCTGTAATAAAAAGCAGAAATCTCAGTTCCTTGGCTCCTTTAAATTATGTTTTTTACACTGGGAAAACCAAGCATCTGTTTGAGCAGAACAAGTCAAATAGAACCAGTGTGTTCAGTTATTAGACAGGAATGGGTTTTAAATGGTTGAACAGATTTTTGCAGTACACATTCATTTCTGCATCTGGAACAACAAACATCACTTAAAGGTCAAGCTATTCTTTCACTTGTCACGCCTCCCCCTCTCTCACATACAAGTGAAAGTTTATTGCTTTCTGCAAAAAGGTTGGAATTTAATAAATCAGTCTTTCTTATTATTTGTGTGTCTCTGCAGGAGCTGGAGGTTGGTCTCCTCTCATTTCAGACAGGTATCAGTGGTTGGAGATCGACTTGGGTGAGCGGACCAAGATCACAGCTGTTGCCACACAAGGGCGTTACGGGAGCTCTGATTGGCTAACGTCCTACTTGCTGATGTTCAGTGACACTGGTCACAACTGGAAGCAGTACAGACAGGAAGACAGTACTGGGGTGAGTCCATACAGCAATGGATAGTCCCAAACAAAAAAACAAGATTGTAGAATTAATTGTAAAATGCTTTAATTACTGAAACAAGTATAAGTAAGGCTTGTCCAACTATACTACTTTTAAAGCTGTACAAATATAATGCACATCTGTTATTGCATTAAAAATAGCTATTCAAGTTAATTGCAGCCAATTTTCCAGGACTACTACAGTCATATTAACAGAGGATATGCTGTTTAGCAGGGCTGATCTGCATGAATCAGTCAGTCCTGCAGAGATAATCACAGTCATCAGGAGCCCTTTGACTCTTCATTAATAATGGATGAACCAATAAAAGGGCTCTGCTGACTGTGCAGACCTGTTGCCAAAACACTTGAGCAGTTGTTGATGGACAGAGAGTGAGACAAGGAGACTGAGATCATGTAGTTGAGTATGAAGGGCTGCTGAATGCTAAGCTGAAGAATAATACTGTGTTTTAAACTGAAAGTCAATTCAGGTGGGGTGCCTTAACATGTGTACATGTTCAGACTCACCTGTTCTTTAGATTAATGTGCAGTATAGACATAAGAGTGGCTTTTAGGGCAGGATATATGAGCCCTGAAAGGATTTCATAACAGATTTCAAGGAAAATTTGCCTGATGCTTTTTAGAACTTTTAATACTCTTTAACACAGCCACAAAGTTTCGAACAATTTCCACACTAAGTGATTCTTGTCGGACTTCCCTTGCAAATATAAAAAGTTGCTGTAGTCTTGGGTTAAATAAAAAGCAACAGCAAAAACACCACTGACACATTACACCTACAGGAGCTTTTTATGACATCACACTCTAAAGCCCCTTAAACCATTAATGCAGAGCTGGTCCACCCCCTTTGCAGCTGTAACAGTTTCCACTCTTCTGGGAAGACGTTCCTCAAGATTTTGGAGTTGAGGTTGAGACACTGATGTTGGACAAAAGACCCTGGCTCACAATCTCCATTCTAGTTCATCCCATAGGTGTTCGGTGGGGTTGAGGTCAGGGCTCTGTGTGGGACAGTGAAGTTATTCAAAATTAAACTCATCCTGTCCTGGGGGGCAGTCATGCTGAAACAATGAAGGGCCTTTCCCAAACTGTTCATGCAAAGTTAGAATTGTCCAAAATATCTTTGTAAGCTAAAGAATTAATTTTGTTTAAATCTGTTTAATTAAGTAAAAAAATTAGTTTAATTAATTTCTGTTCACAGAACTAAGATCCTGGGCCAGCCTCAGAGAAACAACCCCCACAGCATTATTCCTCCTCCACCTGACTTTACAGCTGGCACAGTGCAGTAAGGCTTGGCACTGGTAAAACCTAGACTTGTTCATTAGACTGTCAAATAGAGCAAGCAAGCAAGCAAGCCTTTATTTGTCCCTCAATGAGGAACTTTCAAATCCCCCACTCTGCTGTTGTTATTCATATACAGTTCTACATGCAGTTTTGAATTATACACACACATGCACAAACAGAACTCAGTAGACATGCATGGAGAGGTGATTCAAGTCCACAGAGCACTTTTCCACTGCTCCAGAGTACAGTGGTCGTGTGCATTGCAGCACTCCATCCAATGGTTGGCATTGTGCTTGGTGATGTAAAGCTTTCACGCCATGTATCTCCTGTGCTCATCTTAATGCCAGAGGAGGTTTGGAACTCTTCAGTTATTGAGTCAGCAGAGCGTTGATGACCACTATGCACTACGCATGTCAACACTTGGCGACTTCACTCTGTCTTGTCTTTTTTGCCTGTAACTTTACACGGTCTGCCACTTTGTGGCTGAGTTGCTATGGTTTGTAAATGCATCTACTTTGTAATAACACCACTTACAGTTGATCATGGAATATCTAGGCGGGAAGAAATTTCACAAGCTGAATTGTTGCAGCAGTGGTATCCTATCCTCTGTGGTATCCTACCACACTAGAATTAAGAAGGCCTTTTAGCATGACCCATTCTTTCACAAATATTTGTACATACAGACTGCATGGTTAGGTGCTTGATTTTATACACCTATGGGAATAGGACTGAATGAAACACTTGAATTCAGTAATTAAGAGGGGTGGTCCAATACTTTTGTCAGTATAGTGTACATCTTGTGAGGAGGACATACTTTCACACAGGTCACTTTAAAACTAGAATGTCAAAAACTCGGTCTTGTCTGTTGGACTAATTAAAAAAATGAGTCAGATGAGCTACTGGAGCAGCGAGCTGTTGCCTCACGGCAATCTTCCATGTGTTCCCTTCACACAGGGGTCACGTTAGACTTGTACTTGACCTGCTGTGAAGAAATGGTCCAGTATCATAGGAATACTTAGTAGTTTGAGTTTTTCTGTTCTGTAAGAAAATGGTGATGAATCCTGTCAGCACAGTGAGCCTGTTCTAAATATGTCTCCAGTGGCTTCAGTGTCACAATGAATAGAGCACTAAACATTTAAAACATGGTGTATTGCCCCACTGTGAGCATGGCCATTTATCTAGGGTGAAGCCACATTTGTTACAGTGCTGCAGAGAGAAGTTTTCCATTAGAAGTCAAGCCTTGGCAATTTCCTCCTGTGAAAAGAATCCAACTAATCTCAGCACTGAGGATCTTCTCTGAGAGGGCAGAGAACAGCTCTTCTCAGCTTAAAACATGTTGATCTAATGCTCTACATAAACTTTGCACAATTCCAGTCACATTTCAAAGTATTTCTGAACTTTTGTGAATTAGTCAGCTAGGCTTAGAGAGGCTGTCAAAGGAAAAAGTTCATAGCAAAGCTGCTGGATCTATCACAGCACTTTTTCTACTAGGGTTCTGCTTTCAGCATACTGGGCGGATATTTTTTTTTCCCCCAGAGAAGAAATGACTGAGGGGAGGATATTATAACTGTATCTTTGTTCCCAGAGACACACAGGAATAGCAGGGTAAGTAACTCTACAAAATAAGACAGCAGGCCACTAAAAAGAGGCACGAACAGCACATAAAACCAGAGAAAGACACAGGAAAAAAATCACTTAGAAACAACTAAAGACTAAGAGATGCTATAGAGACTGTGACAATCTTCTTTTGTCCCCTTCCTTTCATGTTTGCCCTTCTTTGTATAAATAAAATGACACTAAAATAAATGACCATTGAGTTGCCTTTAGCATATCGGATTGCGTGTACCTTTATATAAACATGAAAACAAATGTTTTACCTGACAGATGTTTACAATTGCATAATGTACAGGTGCACACCTGTCCATCTTGAGTGAAGTCAGCAGTATTGATTGAGAAAATTGGGTTTTTATGTACAAGTATTCTTCTGGGTCCTTCTCCTTTCTGATTTTAAACATACACTACTCAAGAAAATTAAAGGAACAATTTTTCAAGTCAATTAAAGTTCTGGGAGTTATCTGGTCAGTTAAGTAGCAGAAGGGTTTTAATCAGTTTCAGCTGCTTTGGTGTACATGAAATCAACAACAGATGCACTAGAGGGGCAGCAATGAGACCATCCCAAAACATGAATGCTTTTTGTCCCTCTCCATCTTTTCTGACTGGTTTTCACTGGTTTTGCATGTGGCTAGGATCAGTGTTCACTGCTGGTAGCATGAGGCAAGACCTGGACCCTATAGAGGTTGTGCAGGTAGTCCAGTCCAACTCCTCCCGGATGACACATCAATACATGCCATTGCCAGAAGGTTTGCTGTGTCTCCCAGCATTGTCTCAAGAGCATGGAGGCGATTTCAGGAGACAGAAAGTTACTCTGGACAGGGCTTGCTGGACAGGGCTTTTGAAGGTCCTTAACCCATCAGCAGGACCAGTATCTGCTCCTTTGTGCAAGGAGGAACAGCATGAGCACTGCCAGAGCCCTACAAAATGAACTCCAGCAGACCACTGGTGTGAATGCCTCTGAACAAAGGCAGAAATGGATTTCATGAGGGTGGCCTGAGGCCTGACATTCTCTAGTGGGCCCTGTGCTTATTGCCTGGAACCATGAAGCTCGACTTAGAATACAAAAATTGGCAGGTCCACCCCATGCACCCTGTGATTTTTACAGATGAGAGCAGATTCACTTGAGCACATGTGACATATGTAAAAGGGCCGATAGAAGCCATGAAGAAGGTTATGCTGCCTGTAACATCACTCGGCATGACCGTTTGGTGGTGGGTCAATGATGGTTTGGGGAAGCATATCCATGAAGGGATGCACAGACCTCTACAGGCTAGGCAATGGCACCCTGACTGCCTCCCCCAGGTTGCACGTAAGACTGTCCAGGAGCTCAGTGATGCCCTCGTCCGGATCTGGGAGCTGATCCCCCACGACACCATCCATTGTCTCATTTGGACCATGCCCTGACGTTCCCTCTCAGGCATGCATACAAGCACACAAGGGACAAACAAACTACTAAGTACCATTTTGGGTTGGGTTGAAAGTTTAGCAAATAGGACTAACCTGCCACATAATTTTTTCACTTTGATTTTTGGGGTGATGTGGCATCCTTTGGTTCTTAATTATCCAGTCCATATCAGTTTAGTTTTCCAACATGATTTTTTTCCCAATGAGATCTGATGTGCTTTCAAAATGTTCCTTTAATTTTTTTGAGTAGTGTAGATGAGATGCTACTTTGCCCTCAGAGTCATTTGCTGAGCTGAAGGCTCTTCTTG
>VUQH01025049.1:0-11924 GCA_015106775.1 Etroplus canarensis
AAAAAAGTACCTTTCAGCCATTCCCTTGTATTCTCCACCAAGGGGTCGCCACAGTGGATTAATCCGTATTGGTAATTTGACATAAGTTTTACACCGGATGCCCATCTTGATGCAACCCCTCATGGTGAGAGGGGTTCGTGTCCCCACTTGGAATTGAACCAGGGACCTTCCGCTTGTAAAGCAAACGCACAAACCACTACTCTACAGGTGATTCTACAATCTCCAAAAGGGTGAAAGAGAGAGAAAAATGAATGGTCAGATAAGAGACAAGCTAAAGTTTATTTAAACCTGATGAAAGTGAGAAGAGTTCATTAATTAATCACTAAGTAAAACGTAACTGGCAAAGATTTTGAAAAGCAATTAATCACTGCAGCAATGAGATTAACTCATCTATGTTTGTCATTTTGATTCAACTGGTTGAAAAAGAGGAAGAGTAAAGTAACAGATACTCTGACATTCACACCTATTTCACGCCATGGCACAGAAGCACTATGCAATGTATTTTTCTTTTTTTTCATACCAATCTATTTGTGACTCTTTGAATGTATACACCTTGGAACAAAACTATGAATGTCACCCTGCTGAGACGCCTGAAAATGTTTTTTGAAATAACTTTCTCTTCCTCTCCCAAGACCATAGAGGCCCCCCAATGATAATATTACACTAGAGATTCAGTTTGATGCCAATTGTAGGTCTTAGAATTAGGATTATTTGCTAGCTAACAACAACAAATTTCTCTATACCGTTTACATTGCAACATTCTGTATCATGAGATCTGGAATGCTACTTTGGTCCTTAACTAACTTCAGTAAGGTAAACAATATGGTTTACCTGCTAACAATTAGGCTTGAAAATCCAGGAGTCTAGTGATGTGTGAAATGATTTTGTTAACACTGCACTGCATAAATTGTATGTTTTTAGCATCTCTGCTTTTCCAGTATTGCACTTTGTAGACAGTCCCTACACACTAGCCTCACAGAGCATCTTTCCAGCCATAGGCAACAATCATTTTCATCAAATCGTCCAGGCTGGATGATTTTAATAAAAATTGCTGCAACCCACCATTTACGCTTGGAAAGATACGTTGTTTGTGTTTTTTCAAAGTTTCAATTGCAAGTTATTGATTCCAGAAGCCTGGACCGATTAATTTCTTTCCAGGTCAAAAACTCCTTGTTACACACAGCCAAAGAGTCACGCACATGGCTAAACTCGCTGTTATTCAATCTCCTGTGTTTTTGAAGTCTAACTCTTTACGGTATATTCGCAGTAAAAATAGCTGAAATGATCAAATAACAGCTGAGACAGCAGCTAATTCATTTATCTGCCTCAGCATCGGTTGCACTGACAAACTGAAACTGTATTTAGAGTGCGGACTGTGTTTGTAGACTGTTTCATAGAAAAAATGTTAACTTGGGTAACATTAGACTAACACACAGAACTAACTTATTCATATATTCAAATTCTTCTAAATAAAGTATGAGGGTCTTGCAAATTCAGGGAGTTGCAAAACAGGAGACTGCCAGGAGTTATTCTTAAAAAGAGGGAGAAACCCAGAAAAAAACGGGGGTGTTGGCAGGTACCCCATATGCATATGTATATACTGCACTGTAATCTGTATGCAATCATTAGAGCAGTTATTTATGGAAACTATTATTTATGAAACCTAATTTCTTAAAATCCTCCCTACTCCACAATTGTTTGTTACTTATAACACACCCCACCCCTAAAAAATTGGACCAAATACCATTTATAACTTTTTGAGATATATTGCACATAAACAGATAAACAAACCAAAGTCGGTGAAAACAGTAGTAACATTAATAATCTACAGTCAGGCTAGCAGCTTTCTTTGCTGGGGCAGCAGACAGAGTAGATGAGATTCAACAAACTGATCCGCAAGGCCAGCAACATCGTGGGTGTGGAGCCTCACTCTCTGACAGCAGTGTCAGAAAGGAGGATTCTGTCCAAGTTAACGACAGTATTAGACAATCCTTCACACACTCTCCATGACGTGCTGGACAGACACAGGAGCATGTTTAGCAGCAGACTCATTCTGCCACAGTGCACCACACAACACCACAGGAAATCATTCCTACCTGTGGCCATCAAACTCTGTAATTCCTCCCTGACTAGTTTCTGTCTATCACCATATCTTGTACATATTTTATATAGTGTTTAACCTTTGAGTTATTTATGTGACATTTGAACGTTATACAGTACATACATGCTTATGTATTTAATCTTCATTTTTCTGCTTTTCAGAATAATATTTATTTATAGATAACTGAGCATCTGTAACAACAGTGAAATTTCTCCCCTGGGATTGATAAAGTATTCTGAGTCTGATTCTTTCTGAGCCAATGCTAAGGTACAGTAGTGCCTTGAGATAAAAGCTAACATCATAATATTAACATTCTAATGTTGACCAAGTATAATGCTGACTATATTCATTATAGCAAGCTATATATGATAATTTCTGGTAGTTAGCACTAATGATAAAACAGAGTAAAGGTTCATGAAAGTACAAGTTTTGGACCGAGGATAAAACCTCAAATCTAAAAGTGGTTGGGAAAATTCACCAAAAGCTAAAAATAAGGAGCAAATTTATTGGCATTCATTCTCCAGGGACCAATAATGTTATATGTAAAGTTTCATTGCTGTTTAATAGTTGCCAACATATTTCAATTTTGACCAAACTGGTGGGCCTACTGCTCAACCTGGCATGTAGCTAAAAATCTGTAAAGCTCATCATGTCCTGAACAAAGTGTCAGACCTCTGAAGACATTTTAAGGTGCCACAAGTGTTTAGTGTCAATGTTTTCTTGTGATTATTTAAAAGACTAAACCATGCTTCAGCTACAGTTAGTAGAATTACAGTGGTAAAAGTTTTTTTTGTCTTTCTTGCCCTCTGTTTGTTTCTCTTGTGTTTACTTCCCAGTTCCTTTCTTCACAAATGCATCAGCTGTAGTTTCACATCCATAATTCCAGAGCCAACATGGAAGAAGAGGGAGAGAGAGAGAGTTGTTGGGCAACATCAGAGATAGCAGAAGTGAAGTGAGATAAAAGGAACAAAGGAAGGAGAGAAGAAGAAGCGAAAGATGAGAACAGGCAATGACAGAAAAGGAAAATTAGAAAGCCCAGGGAGATGGAGAAACACACATGCATGTTCTTCAATCAATATGGTGGGAATGTGGCCCCATGATAAATCACTTTCCTGGCAATAACAGAGAGCAGCCACTATCCCTCTTTTTAATATGTTGCCAGAGTGTCAGTGGGTGATACACGGCAATATATACCATGGAAGAAGGGAGAGAGAAGACAAGACAGCGGGGGAGTCGCTGGTTGTGTGTGGGGGGCTGTGATGTATAGACCTGGACAGTTGGTCTGCACTCAGATAAAAGAGGGGAATCATGATTAGGTTGGGTAAAGTGTCTGTGCTGGCCTATCCACAAACACACACACACACACACACACACACACACACACACACACAAACACAAAGAAAAGCCTTAGCTGCTTGGAGAGTGTGCCCTCCCTCTTCCATAACCCCCTCTTATCGTATGTCCTTTCACATGAGCTCTCAATGCATCAAAACTTGCCATCCCCAGAACAAGGATATGCCATAATACAAGAGGGTCAGAAAAAAAATTTCATTATAGGGGGAAAAACTATCACTCTCCTCTTCTGGTTACATCACTTAAGGGTGATATTGAAGGCCGGCAACTTTTCTACCTCTGTCTGCCTGTCACTGTCCAGAGAGCCACCGGATTACTCAGTGCCCTGGCATGTTGACCTTCGCTTAACTATCTGACCGCAGGGCACATCATCCACCATGTTTTTCTATTGACTTGATTCCATCTTGCTCAATCCCATCTTTTCCCGCCGTGTTTGAGACCATTTGGCAAACGTTGTTACCGTAAACGAGAGTGGCTTCTCAATTGACTTGGGTCCCCTTTAAAGTGGTACTAAATAAGTAATGGGGCATCTCATCTGCTTTGGCTAGCCAGTAGCTGGATGGGTTACAGTAAAGGGAGATTAATGGATGGGCAGATGGAGATAAATGTATGAGCTAAATGGAAGCTCCCAACCACCCTACAACGAGAACCAGTGACATATAGCATTGATTACCATTGATGTACAACTGGACAACTGTCAGAGTGTACATCGATTCAGCAGGGTGAAAGATACTGGTAGATGAAGCATCCTTTCACTAATAATCACTGACCTAATAAATGTTTAACAAATTCCACTGTCTCTGCTAAATCTTAGCCCAAAACAATTTGTAGAAGTGACAATAAAATGAGTAATGTGCATCTGCAGCAGCACTTTCTTCAGATAAAATGGCCAGTTGCCATGTGATGCTAAAATGTACAAGGTCTGAAATTCAACACCCAAAACCTGGCAGCAGTTTCAGCGTCCGTACAAACTACAGTATTACTAACATGGATGCTAAACCCAGGATAAAACATCATTCTTTTTGGATTAAATGTATTTCTCCTCTTTACATACTTTATGTGCACTTGTTTTATTTCAGTTCTGTAAGCTGCAACTGCACTGGTTGCCATTTACGGTCACATTTCTCCACAAAAATAGAAATGCAAAGTGGCCAAGGCTTAGGTAAAATATTTTCTTATTTTTTTCTTGGCAAAGAATATTTTATTCATACTGACATTTGGTCATTATTGCCGGACCAACGTGATGTCTGTTTGACTGGATCGGGTGCATGTACTGTGTTGGGTTTGGAAACTTTGGGAAGTTTGGAAAAAATTCAGCAAAGAAGTGAGCCCCTGTAGGGGTAACAGGATTTGTGACAGACAGACAACCCAAAAACACAATGCGTTCGCTGGCAAGGCATAACAGCATTTACTACTTAAGGTAAAGGGCTTTTCTTATTCATATTTATTTCACATATTAGTCACATGGAATTAGTCAGTTGAAATTGTTGTCGTAAATGGTACAGACATCTGAAGGTATTCCAACTTATTTATGATAGCTTTACGTCCTGTACCCTCGGTACCATTTTAGGGACTTATTTCAGCTATGTCATATTTTCTTCACAGGAATGTATAGACATAATTGAGAGGGTAGTGTCCCCATAGTGTTGTGGTTTAAACATTTGCCTTACAAGTAAAAGCTCCCTGGTTTGATTCCAGGTGGGGGCACGAGTCCCTCTCACCATGGAGGGCTGCATCAGTAAGGGTATCCGGCGTAAAACCTCTGTCAAATTACCGATGCAGATTAATCCCCTGTGGTGACCCCTTGGGGATAATACAAGGGAGCAGCTGAAGCTGCATTGGGTCTAATTTGGTAGCTGCCAAGTTTCCACCAAGTCTATTTACCTAGCCTGAACTGCCTCCTCCATTTTTGGTTCCACATCTCTGCCTTTGATATGCCACAAAATTCACACACCGTAAAACAAAAATTGCTGTACAAATTAGTTAGTTTTGGCATGACTATTTTCTGAAATATGAATATAGCTGCATCCATTTAATGAAAAAGCACATAGCTAGAATCAGTTTCCAACTATAGATGGAGCAGCTGATGAATTGTCACCACCTTCTCACACACACACAAGCTGCACTTACCTCTCCTTTGTTCCTACATTCTTACTGCTTCTGTGACAGCACTGTTGACAGGCCAGCCAAATGCAGCACAAACCCAGCTATAATCACTTCACTTAATTTTATCTTAATTAGTTGACCAGAAAGAGCTGCACATTACTACTAATGCAGATGAGGCGTCTCGCTCTCACTCAGTCCACTTCTCCTTCTAAAAGACATTTTAATGTTGCTCAAATTTCACACTATACATTTTAATATTATGTGGGCTTAATGATCTGCATTAAGTCTTCGCCTGTGACATACCCGAGACACATGGCAAGGCTAACCACTTTGCTGCCTTTTTTTTTTTAGCCTCAAACGAGAGAGGCTTATCTTCTGATTGGCATCAAATAAATTGCCACGGACAGCACAGGATCAGTCAGCGGTCTTTCGCAGGCTTTAAGCAGCCACTTCTCATTTTCAATGCGAACTGTCTGGATGTTGTCTTTTCATCCTTCGAGGCTAAAATATAGTTATGAAGTAATCCACAATTCCCCCAGGTCCCTTTATGAAGGAATGGGCTTAAATCAGATGGGCTCACGGTAGAAACAGTTTAGACGTCTGTATAACGTTTCCCTACCAGTTCCTACACTGGGACTATGCAACCACTGAAGATAATGGATCTCTCCACAGGTGCACATGTATAAATAAAGCTGAAACACTCGCATGGTATTAACTGAGCTTTTCACCTAGAACGGGGGATTGGCATTAATGGAAGGCATACTAAACAAACAGGGACAATTCTGTGGCCTTATGACCTGTTTTTATGGCAATAAAAACAGCTGTGCATGTAGAGAGCACATTCAAAGACAACCTTGCATCCAGAGAGGAATAAATAGGTGGATAACATTTCCTGTGCTCAGCAGTGTCAGTTGAAAAAAAGCAAGAAAAAAAAAAGCTGTGAAATGTAGAATTTGATATGCTGTATGGGTCAGCCCCAGGTTCTGAGAGAGCGGTAGAAAAGCAGATGAGCCAGAAATGGAGGGGATGGAGTATGTTTGTGTACAGCTGGCAAAAAAGAAAAACATCAGTCACTACTATGAATTCATACAGTGTAGATGGACCCAAGCTATGACAGCAACAGCATGAAAAAGCATATTAATGCATGAAAGATGTACCCACTGTTCATGTGGCTGTGTACGTTAAACTAAATGTTAAGGCTGCTGGAAGACAGATATGTGATTTGTATGGGGGGTATCAATAAGGAAGGTGGAAAAAAAGAAAAAACAAAGAGCGATGACACGGAGGGGGGGAAAAAGTGGCGAGGGGAGGCTTCAGAGCAGAGCAATAATTTACAGGTATTGTAAAAGCAGGGCTGGCGGGGACGTCAGTAAAACAAAAATGCCAAACCGCTCTCCGGAGGGAGTGCAGTTTTATAAATTTCTACAGACATTTTTCATCAGAGGAGAGTGGAACACTTTCTCAAGTAGTCCCTCCAGAACATTCAAGCAGGGCAAAGTGCTTTCTTTGGAGCCATTCTTTAATTGCCCTGTAAAAGTCAAATGAAAAAAATGAAAGGATTGGTGATGGAAACATTTGAATAGCAAAAACATGTGATGACTGATGATCAGCTAATTGTACAAGATTGGTAGCATTTTTTCTTCTTCATTTTTTTTCTACACCATTGATGCGGCTGACATTAGTTCACAGTTGCCGCCCTTCTACGCCTCATTCCCTCTGAAGCCCAAGCACAGAGCGATGGGGTTAGCGGGCTGCTCTTTCATGCGCTCCCTCAGGCCCCTTCACTTTGATAAAGGTTGCATACCTCCGGGCATTTCTGAGAACATTTCCCGCTCTCTCCTGACACTTCCACCTTCCAACCCCTGTCCCCTCTCAGCACGCCCTTTCCCTCCGGCAGAGAGCAGTTTACCGACCGTGACACAGCGTGTAGGCTGGATAATCCCAGCGAGACCGAAGCACCATTAGGAAAAGGAGGCCGCTAAAATGCCAAGCCACATTACCGAGCCCCCTCCTCCTCCTTTGCTACTGGGTTTCCTCGCTGTCTCTTTCACAGAGGGCACCTGGTACCGCATCTCTTTATTAATGCATGGAGGCAGGGGGAGGGTCTCCTACACACATTCACATAACTTCTCATTCCGTCACACAGCCACTTATCTATGGTGAAAAGCATGACTATATTGCAGGCGCCCTCTGACAGCAGGGCCAAGGAGGGAGAAAAGGAAGTGTGCTGTTGTGTATGTGCGCCCTCAAAGCAACAGTCTAGTTTAAAGCTAATCATGCAACATAATGAGGCTACCTAGGCACTGTCAGCCTGCAAGGTTAATGGAACACCTGTATGCGTGCTGTGTGAGAAACAAAGAGAGGGAGCGTGTGAATCACTGGAAGTCTGTGTGTGTTTTTGCAGACTCATGTGGCTGGTGCATGTGACGGTGCGTGTGTACATTATTCACTGGAAGTGCTGTTGAGCCTTGAGACACAGTAGCTCAAAAGAAAATGGTAAAAGAGATGCCACAGCTCATATCTGTCAGCGTCAGAGAGAGAGAGAGAGAGAGAGAGAGAGAGAGAGAGAGAGAGAGAGAGAGAGAGAGAGAGAAATTCAAATACATCAGAAATAAACTTTCATTCCTGAAACATACAAATCGATGGGTATTTTGATTTTTACCTGACGCCCTCCCTAAAAGGGTTGCTTTCTGCCTTTAGTTATGAGACAGTGTAGTCCTTACTGGCATGACCAAAAGAGGTTCTTTATTAGTCAAATTTGAGCATCTGACCACAACATAAATACTGTTCTTTTTTCTTCTGATTTAATATCTGTGAATGCAACAATATTCTATAAAAAGACTTCTGCTGAAGCACCCTTGAGCAGGGCTCTGCTTGCTTTTTCTTTCTTATTCTAAAGAAGAGTATGAGCTTATGTATATGCATATTTATATTTCACTTTTTAAAGTTGCTTCTCTTTTTCTTTTCCTGGCACTTCCCTTTTATGGGATCTCTAGACTTATATGTAGTTGGCAGCTCTAACCACAAATACAAATATTTTTTTATTTGAACAATACAGATGAGGTAGTTTCTGTAGCTTACAGTATATAGTGCAATATCAAGTGTGGAAATTGGGTAGATAACTATCTGTTATAGTCTGTGTTACCCTTAAACTATTACACACACTGCAAGCTGCTTTGAAACCCTCTTCCACTCCAGCTACACTTTAATTCTGTACCTGACAGAGTCAATGTCATATCCATTTTCTCTGATGCCTGCTCTATTCTATGCAGGGGTCTTGCTGCTGCTCCCCCTGTCTTACGCACTCCTTAAATATGTAAAAGGTTGGAGAGGTCCAAGACTAAAACCATTATCCTGCATCATTAGCAGCACACAAAATTCAAATTTTAACAAAGTTAGCTGTTTATGCAATGTTTTGTTGCCTATAATGTGGATCAGTGGCATTGAGTCAGGTCAAGGAAGGCAAGCTATAAAATCTAACAACAGCTATAAACTAAAACTACCAAAGTGAATCTCTCTCCTTATAGTTCAAACAGTGTTCTCTCCCATGAAGCATCCCCATTGCCTGTTTGCATCCATCCTGTAAATTACAGCGATCTTGTGGGCACAACTGGTGACAATTCATGGAAGGTCACTTGACTCAGAGCCGCTGGAATCTTCTGTCAGTTTCATGAACATGTCCCTGTCCCATTAACAAAGGCTGGATCTGTTCAAGCTAAGAGGCTAGCAGTTTTTTATGGTTGTTTGCACATGTACATTGTGGATAAACCTGTGCTCTTGGACAGGAGCCTGACAGAAGACCACTGGACTAGACAAGCTGCTCCAGACTTTGCTTTTACTGCTCTAAGAACAGTTATGATCTGTAATTCAAAATGCACAGACATGAGGTAGCATTACCAAATGCAAATCACTCAGTGATTTATTATCTTATGTTTTCTCTTTCTAATAGCCTTGGTCAGCATGTGTGATGTAGAGCGGTTCAAATTAAATGTGAAGAAACTTTGAATAACTCTTTTAGCACATTAACAAGGAAAGCCTGGATGCTGGAGAGGGAACATCAGCTCCTACCATGTCCGCTTTAATAAAACAGGAAAGTTAAACAGATCCAGCCATGTCAGCTGTAGTTTTGTATACTTTTTTTTTTTTTTTTTTAAATCAAGGCCCTATACAAGCCCTTTTCTACTCTAACTGAGCTCTCAAAGCACTATTTAATACAAGCCTCATTCACCCATTCACACACACTCCTACAGCATTTTATTCTATGCCTTTCAGCACATTTAGCTATCACACACATGCATTCACGCTAGTGTACTCCTACTGCTGGTCCCAAGCCCAGTTAAATGGGGAGAATTGCATCAGGAAGGGCATCCGGTGTAAAATATTTGCCAAATCAAATATACAGATACATAATACAACTTTCAACCCGGATCGGTCATGGTCCGGGTTAACAACAACTGGCTCCGGTGCTGTTAACCAACAAGGTACGGTGGAAACTGTTGTGGTGGTTACTGTTGGCTGGAGAAAAAAGAGGAAGACAGGGGGAAGGATGTGTTAGGAGGCAGAGAGAGACCTGGTGGAAGAGAAGAAGGGCCAGGAGCATCAGAGGTGGATTTGAACTGTTTAACTAGGGTGTAGGTAGGAAGCAAAACAGAGTCGAGTTAATGAAGGAAGAGTATGTGAAGAGTGTTCTGGAGGTGAAGAGAATGTCAGACAGAATGATGACTTTAAAGCTGGAAATTAAAGGTGTGTTGCTGAACGGTGTTAGTGCATATGACCCACATGTTGGATGTCAGGTAGAAAAGAAAGAAGAATTCTGGAGTAAGTTGGATGAAGTGATAGAGAGTATTCCCAGGGGGGAGAGAGTGAAAACTGGAGCAGATTTCAGTGGACATATAGGGGAAGGGAACAGAGGACATGAGGAGGTGTTGGGTAGATGACTGGGAAAGCACAACTGAGGTGTTGAGGGGAGAAAATGAGCCAGAAGCAACATTCACTGGAGAGATTTTTCAGGAAGGGACAAGCAAACAATGGGACAGCAGAAGGGTCACAGACTGCCAGGGAAAGAAAGCTGCATTTAAAAGAAAATATCAAAGATTCATAACTAAGTTATGGGTTCATTGCAACAGGTGATACACAAGCTCCATACACACCACACATAATTTGCGGTGACCAACTGTCTAATGAAGCCAAGAAACCGTCAAAACTGCTTCACTACATTGAGACAAAACACCCAGCGTTAAAAGACAAAGCCCTTGGAATTTTTTGAAAGAAAAAACATGAAGAACATAAACAGTCACTGAGGGCCACCACTTCAATAAATGTGTCTGCGCTGAAAGCATCACGTCACTGTCTCCCATCACCCCCAGATGGGACCATCTACTGTAGTCGCAGGGAAAAAAGCCCAGGGCTCCCACTGACTCTGTACCATAGTGAGTTGATATTATAGTGTAGAATTAGTGTAATTGTTGCATTCAGATTACATACTATGAACTGACAAAGGTTTTTGTTATTGGAACCCCCGTGCCTCTACCTAGTCCGTGGAAAAATTTTCATGCATGAAACTGGTCCCTGGTAGAAAAAAGATTGGGGACCGCTGGTTTAACACAATCTTGGTGAGTGAGAAGTTGCCTGAGAAATGGAGAAGAGGTGCACTGCTACCAATCTTTAAGTATAAGGGTGATGTGCAGAGCTGCAGTAACTACAGTGGATTTAAGATGATTAGCAATACCATGAAGTTATGGGAAATAGTTGTTTAATCTAGATTAAGAAAAGAGGTGATTATCAGTGAGCAGCAGTATGGCTTCGTGCTGAGAAAGAGTACTACAGATGCAATGTTTGCTTTGAGAGTGCTGATGGAGAAGTAGAGAGTTCAGAAATACTCTTTGTGGATCTTGAAAAAGCAAATGAGAGGAACTGTCGTATTGTATGAGGAAGTCAGGAGTGGCATAGAAGTATGTGAGGGTGGTGCAGGACATACAATGCTCATAAAAATATTTACCTACCTTGAATATTTCACCCTTTTATTACTAATGAATAAAATCATGGTCAAGAAAATTTGCTTTTCTGACAAGAAATTGCAAAAAAGCTCCTTTCATGTCAAGGTGAAAAATGAGTTTTTTCAAACTAAAATCATTTAACTAAAATATATAAAGTAAAATAAGTGTTTGCATAAATATTCACCCTTTTTAGGTCAGTATTTGATCGATGCACCTTTGGCTGCAATCACAGCACTCAGCCCTTGTGGATATGTCTCAATCGGGCTGGCACATCTGGACACTGTGATTTTTCTCCATTCTTCCTTGCAAAACAGCTCAAGCTCTGTCAAGTTGCTCAGGGATCAGGCATGAACAGCTCGTTTCAAGTC
>VUQH01025053.1:0-15814 GCA_015106775.1 Etroplus canarensis
GGTACGTCTTGATGCAGCGGAGCTGAGGAGCCGAGTTCAGCATGCCGATGCTGCCCAGCAGACTGGTGTTCATCTGAGGAGGATGTGAAGCAGTACAATCACATCAACAACCAAAACCTCCTCTGGTTACTCAGTTTATCATTCACACTGTAAAGGGTCAAAAAAAAAAGGTCTAACAGGAGTCCTAAGTGGGCTCATGAAGGACTTTGAGACCAACCTTTGATTTCGTTCAACAATCTCCTAGTCCAGGAAAGATAGAAAGGGTATGTGCATTTATAGTTGTGTTTTCTTCAATGAATTATGAAATAATTCTTTAATAAAAAAAAAAATCAACAAGGATCCAAACTTCTTCTGGTAATACCATCAGCACAACTGCACTGGAAGCTCCATGTCGCAGGTTTGCACAGCTGAGCAGCTGAATGTAAGCCTTACATCACCAAGCACAACCCCAAGCATTCAGTGGAGTGGTTTACTGAAAAACCGCCACTCGACTCTGGAGCAGTGGAAATGTGTTCTGTGGAGTGACCAATCATGCTGGGAGGAGTCTGGGTTTGGTGAATGCCAGAAGAACATTACCTGCCTGATTGCGCTGTGCCAACTGTAAAGTTTTTCCCTTTGATAAACTGAAGGGAAACCTTAATGTTTCAGCTTACCGAGACATGTTGGACAACTCTGTGCAGCCAACTTTGTGGGAACAGTTTGGGGGAGGCCCTTTTCTGTTCCAGTTTGACTGTGCCAAGGTCCATAAAGGCATGTCTGAATGAGTTTGGTGTGGAAGAACTTGACTGACCCACAGAGGGCCCCGACCACAACCCCGTCCAACACCTTTGGGGTGAACTAGAGTGGAGATTGGAATTCAGGCCCAAACATCAGCGTCGGACCTCACAACTGCTGTCCTGGATGAATGGGCAAAAACTTCCACAGACACTCCAAAATCTTGTAGAAAGCCTTCCCAGAAGAGTGGGAGCTGTTAGAGACCAACTCCATGTTAATGCCTATGGGTTTAGAATGGGATGTCATTAAGACATCGTGTAGGTGGCCCAATACTTTTGTCCACATAGCGTATTTACAGAACAGATAAGAGATCTTAAGAAAAATGGTCCAAATTAAGCATCATGTCTCACTTTTTCCACATTTTTTACTCTACTGATATCTGCACTGCATGTCCAGGCCCCAAACCTCCACATCAGAGTACTTTGCAACTAAAAAACATTTACTTCTTTATGGAACAGTAATGCAAGTTTTTCCATTGCCAAGTGTCTCCTCTGCTTTGTCTCCAGGAGCTCCGGTTAACGCGGTCTATCATGGCTGCGGGGCATTCTCAAGAGGTTCACTTTGTGGTTGAGTTCAGTTGGCAGAGAAATACAAGGGAGGAGCAGGCTAGCTGGTAAACGGCAACTGAACTTTCAAAATAAGAGCGAGGGGATGACGTTGCACCCTAGAAAAATGTTGGATGATAAACCTGGATGGCCATCCATTGTGAAATCTGCATGGGAAACGGCTTTCTCCCTTCTGCTGATACTTTAAATAATATCTCCTCCTTCACTTGGCCAATAACCGCAGTGAAGAATCAGTTATTGAACATCTGATGATCAGCAGTTTCTGCTGAACCCTGTGAGGACGTCTCTCAGGGAAAACCTGGAGTTTAACCCCTGAGTGTGTGAGCGCAGGAAAAACACAGCGAGTAGAAACTCTATCGTTTCCTGAGACGACACCACCCCTCTCACACACACACACACACACATATACCGACAGAGCGTCTGCCAGCTCATTACCACAGCAGCCGTCTTGCCGGTGCACTTGCAGTGGTTTATGCTTACAGTAATGCCATTAGCGTGTGTGCGTGTGTGTGTGTGTGTGCACACGCAGGCATGCACAGACAACCGTGTCAGAGGTCGTAAAGACCTTTCATTCAAAATAACAGTTCCTGGAAGACGATAAGAAGAGTGTCATCAGTTATCCGGCTTACTGTTTATTCAGATACTGCACGTTAACTTTTCTATTTTCCGCTTCATTTGGTTTGTGCACAAACAGTAGACGAGGTAAACTAAATGTAAAAACGTCGATAAAAACCGAGTGTTTTGTGCTTTTTAACCACTGGGTGGCTATGATTGTGTGAATATTTTCTGTTGATATCTGCAGCTGGGGATTAAAGATGACGTCACAGTAGTACACGACAGCATCCAGCATTTGCGCTGCTGTCACAACAGAATCTAAAGCAGCAGCTGACCCGTGCTTGTGAGGAGAGTTAAAATCCTCGTGTTTTGGTCTTCTTTTGACTTTTTTTTTTACCTCCGCAAGGGAGCTTACAGTTCTGGTGTGGTTTGTCCGTTTGTTAGCAGGATTACGAACGAATTTATTGGCATGAAAAATTCACCAGTGGCCCCAGCTTGGTGATTAAATTTGGAGTAGATGTGGATCTGGATTCAGGATCTTTATCGAAGGATCCTTCAACGTTGTGAGCTAGGGCTGTTCAGCCTTAGTGGAGGTATGCAGTCTCACACTGCTCTTAAGTTTATGGCCAGCAACAACACTGGTGTGTGTCTGAAAGTGCAGTTAAGACTGAAGTTTGATGTCCACAGGTAGTGTTCTGTGGTGCATCTCGGTGGAATAAGTCTGCTGCATGTTGTGGAGAGGGTGTGAAGGATTGTCCAATACTGTCCTTAGCTTGGACCGCATCCTCCCCTCTGACACCATTATAGCCACCACATTCAGAAGTTTCAAGTAATGAAGTAAGTATAAGAATGCTCGAAACACTCAGTTTCAGATCGTTTTTTTCTACTCTTGACTCTGTATGATGTCATAGGGAGGGGATTTCCTTTAATGGTCATCTAAGGTACAGAAGCCCCACCCACCACTGCTGTTTGGATCCTAAAGGCAGGGTGGTCTTACAGCGGGAAGAGGAAAACAGCAGAGACCCAGCAGAGGATGCAGAATGATACGAGGCTGCTTCAGGATTCCAGCTGATGGAAGTTGTGAGGACACGCCTACACGTGTAAAATTGGTCAGCAAACGTCTGTTTACGCTATAGTTGGGGAACATGTTTGTTCTGCTTTTATGCGATATATCTTCATTCTTGAAGTGGTCTTAATCCTTGTTTTCTTTGTTGTGCAGTCATTTCTGTTTGCGTGAATACAGAGTTGGATCAAAGTATGAGAGATCCTCTTTAAAGCTGAAGCTGGAAAATTCCCTGGGAACAATTTCAGGCAACGCAAATCTGTGTTTGCTAAAGCAGAAACTACGCCTCCTTTTTAAATCTGACCCTAAACCAAGGGTGTCAAACATGTGACCCCGTAGGGTCAAATCCAGCCCACTGGATGGGTTTGGAAAATGGGAAAATTGCAACAAAAGAGGCCATAAATTTTGGACTTTTAAATGTGTTTTTGTCATTTTTACGGCCTTTTTACTGACAGTCATTCCCTATAGCCTGTCATGTGATAAACTCATAAATGACAGAAATGTAGGTGTTTTTATAGTTTTCCTTTTAATATCAAAAAGCTTCCTGTTTTTTTCACCATTTAATGTAAAATCGGGGGGTTTGCATCTAGTCTACATTTAAACAAAAAAAGCATCTTTTTTGCAGATTAACAGAGGAAGTCCAGGTAAGGAGCTTCCAGTGCTTTTTCTAATTTATTTTTCAAAGTTCTGATAAAACAGCTGTGCTCACAGGTTTATTTCATTTATTACAGCAACACAAAAACTGGGCCTTATAGTTTACATTGGACTTTTTCTTAAGACATCTCAGCGTGTCCCTGTAGCGTAGTGGTTTACATAATCGCCTCACAAGCAAAAGGTCCCTGGTTCGATTCCCCCCTTTCACCATGGAGGGGTGCTTCAGGAAGGGCATCTGGTGTTAAACCTCTGCCAAATTACCAATGCAGACTAATCTGCTGTGGTGACCCCTTGAGGAGAATACAAGGGAGGAGCTGAAGGTACATTTTCTTAAGCAATCTCCCCTCGGGGAAAAGTATTCTGATTCTGATGATGATTAAGACATCTCAGAAGTTAAATGTGTAAATATTTATCTTTAAAATTAAAGAAAAGGGAGCGAATCAGAGGTGGTTATTATGCAACAGTCAAAATGGTCTGCCCCAGTTAAGTTCAGACTGTCTCCATGTGGCCCACCATGTAAAATGAGTTTAATACCCCTGCTCTAAATGGTCTCACCCCCGAATACCTGAAGACTGCAGAAGGAGAAATGACATCATGACATATGAAATTACTCAGTTTACGTCTGTATGCATGTGTGCATCTTACCTGCCAGAAGGAGATGTGGCTGTCTGCGTTGGAGTAGGTTGCCAGATAACGGCCATCAGGGGCGAAAGACACTGCTGTGATTGGACCTTTATGGCCGTGGATGTTCTGCAGAGGAGAAAAAAAACAAAAAAAGAGACAGATGTTCCTTTTAAACAAGTTAAACAGACAAATTAAAAGTAAATAAAGAAACTCAACTCAACCTTCAAATTAAAAGCTCTGTAAACAGCTGCACTAAACAGAAACAGATGAAAACTGTACAAAGGTAAAGAAAAACTCCCAAAAGGCTAGATGCTTATAGCTTCCTACTATTAACTGGCAAATAATACCCTTACACATACATCAGTTAAAGCAGAGTTAATTTAAGAGTCCTGAGATGTTGCTGGTGTTATGTTTGTTGCTTTCAACATGTAGATACCAGGCCTTTAAAGTATTGCCACTTCAACACCGACAGTGAATTGTTCTTTTCTGCTTCAGTTTGCAACTGAGGGGTCAACTTTTCAACTAACGGCTGGAAATGAAATGAGACACAAATAAATAAGGGGACGATGTAAAGAAAAATATAATAATATTAAGTAATTAAATAAAAACTAACCAATAAATTATTGAAAAAATAAGAAAAAGGCATCGAAAATATCATGACATTTCATGAATTCATATCTTAAAAACACAACAAACCATTCATCAGGCAAACAATCAGCAACCACCAAATTAAACAACCAATCATCAGTCAGGCAACCAACCAACCAACCAAATGGGCAGGCAACTGATCAACCAGCTAAGCAGGGAGGTGACAACCAACTAAGTGGGCAAGCACTCAACCAACCAGGGAGGTGACAACCAACCAGCCAACCAACCAGCCAGGCAGGAAACCAACCAGGCAGACAGGTAACCAACTTGGTAGGTAATCAAACGACTGGCCAAACAAGTGGGAAGGAATGCAACCAGAGTACTAAAAAAATCAACTGTTGGGGACAAAAAAAATAACCAACTAGGAAAACAACCAACCAGGCAGGAAAAAAACCAAACAGCCAGACAGGCAGGCAGACAGGAAACCAACAAACTATCCAACAAACAAAAGAAAACAGGAAACCAAATAACCAACCTGCTTCATTATTTATTTATTCAGGTAGTTCTGGTGATCAAAACCACTGGCTAATCAGAATCAGAATCCTTTATTAATCGCAGGGGGGAAACTGTGTAGGTAGCTGAGGCCTTTCTGTGTGGGGTTTGCATGTTCTCCCCGTGCCAGCGTGGGTTTTCTCTGGGTCCTCTGGCCTCCTTCTATGGTCCTCAGACATACATGGGGTTAGGTTCATTGGCAATTCTAAACTGGCTGTAGGTGTGAATATGAGTGTGAATTGTTGTCTGTCTCTTTTGTTAGCCCTGTGATAGACTAGCAACCTGTCCAGGGTGTACCCTCCCACCCACCTCACACCCTATGGCAGCTGGGATAGGCTCCAGCCTCCCCCCCCCGAAACCCTGAATTGGATAAGTGGAAGAAGATGGATGGTTTTTGGTTTTGATTCCTCATATTTGTACTCACTTTTCCCACTTCAATAATCCACAGAAATCATCTGTTTGTTCTGAGATGTCTAAACTTTTTTTTTTTAAGTTGTATGAGAGTGTGTGCTACTCTGAATCTCTCAGCGACTTTCAGTTCAGGAGCAAAACACCACCTGATATCAAAGTATTTGATCAGGCAGGTCCTCATCATTCACCGTCACGTGAAGCAGTTCAAATGGGAGCAGGCCTTCAGTTTTGTATGCTATTCCTCTTACTGGCTGCAAACTGCAGCAGCAGCTGGAGGTTCGGTTCAATAAAGTCTGTGCTGTGATGAAACCAGGAGGAAAAACAAATTTTGGCCCTTGTTGAAATTTCATCGAGGCGTTTTAGAAAAACTCGCCATCGACAGCACGTGCTCGCTTTGGCCGAGATAATTCCATCAGATGAGTGGCAGCATCTGTTGGACCAGAAGCTGCTATTCGCCTCCAGAACTCTGGGGACAAAATATAGCACTGTGTGTAACGCAATAAACTGTCCCACCAGATGCAGGGTGTGTAACGCAATAAACACCACCCCCCAACACACACACACACACACACGCACACACACAAGAAATCCTCCCCCACCCACCCCCCTGCGACTGGGATTACAAACTCTCACCTCCAGATGAGATTAAGACGCGTCGCCTCAGGCACCCAGACCCTGAAATAATAACCCGCGTGTGGCGATTAAAGCTGGAAAAAAAAATAATAACGCAATGAAATGAAAATCTCATCTTTTTAATTCGTTCTCTCCCTCCTTCTTTTAGGGGAAATCCTATTAGATTCCAGCAGTGTTGCTGAGAAAAAAAGTTGAATTATTTTGATTTCTTTCTTCCCCCCCTTCACTGTCTGGCTCCACCTTCTTTTCATCCCTACCTTTCTCCTCCATTTTTCTCTCTTCTGAGAGATCCCAAATCTCATTTCCTGTCACTGTTCTCTTTAAAGCGAAAATGATCAAAAGGAGAATGGATGCAATTTGTCTGCAAACAATCATCAGCTCAAGCTAAAGGATGTTGAAGCCACTGTGAACAAAATACAACACATCTTCATCTAGTTTCTGAGATCAAAGTCAAAGACGCTTTAAAAATCTAGATTCTCACAATAAGAAGAATCAGTCGCTCAATAACACATGGATGTAGCCTCTATCATGTCACCCATCAGTTTTGGAGCATATATTAGCATTTTGGCTACTGCTATGTTGGTTTTGGAGGCAGACATGACCATATGTGGACAAGATGCTGGAGAGCTAGGTTAGCCAGCTGCATCCTTAAACTAAACTATCCAGTCAAAAGTATTTGCCCACCTACAGGAGCTTTTTTTTGACATCCCATTCTAGATCCATAGATTTCCACTATTCTGAGAAGGCTTTCTACAAGATCAAGATTTTGTGGGAATTTTTGCCCATTCATCCAGAAGAGTATTTATGAAGTCAGACACTGATGTTGGATGAGAGGGCCTGGCTCACAATCTCCGTCCTGCTTCATCCCAAGGGTGTTGGATGGGGTTGAGGTCAGGGCTCTGGGCAGGCCAGTCAAGTTCTTCCACACCAAACTCATCCAGACATGCCTTTATGGACCTTGCTTTGTGCACCAGGACACAGTCATACAGGAACATCAAAGGGCCTTCCCCAAACTGTTCCCACAAATTCGGAAGAACAGAACTAGCTTGGTAATAAAAAAGTCTTGGTAAGCTGAAGCATTAGGATGTACCTTCACCGAAACTAAGGGGCCAAGGCCAAACCCAGAAAAACAACCCCATAGCATTATCCCTTCTCCATCAAACTCTAGAACTGGCATAATGTTGTCTGGCGGGTAAAGTTCTCTTGGCATTCACCAAACCCAGACTCATGCATTAGACTGCCAGATAGAAAAACGTGATTCGTCACTCGACAGAACACGTTTCCACTGCTCCAGAGTCCAGTGGTGACGTGCTTTACGCCACTCTATCCAATGCTTTGCATTGTGCTTGGTGATGTAAGGCTTGCATGCAGCTGCTTGGCCATGGACACCTGTGCCATGAAGCTCCTGGTGCAGTTTTAATGCTGATGTTAATACCAGAGTTTTAGAACCCTTCAGTTACTGAATCAGCAGAGTGATGGCAACTTTGATGCACTACGCACCTCAGCGACCCTGCTCTGTAACTTTATGTGGCCTGCCACTTGGTGGCTGAGTTGCTGTGGTTCCCTAACACTTCCACTTTGCAATAATACCACTTACAGGCGGAAGATCTCGGAGGGAAGACACTTCACCAACTGACTAGTTGCTATGGTAGCATCCTGTTACAGCACCACACTGGAATTCAGTGAGCTCTTCAGAACAACCCATTCTTTCACAAATGTTTTTTAAAGGCAGACTGCACAGTTAGCGACTTGGTTTATACACCTGTGGCAGTGGGACTGAATGAAACACCTGAATTCAGTGATTAGGAGGTGTGACCCATTACCTTTTTCCATATGGTGTATATCAGAAAACTGTGACCGCCATGATCACTTTGCGTCTTCTTTAGACTCCATCCATTTCTCCTCCAGCACTGGTGCAGTGATTTTTGAATTGTGACACCTATCAGAAGACTGCAGGGAGCCCGGCACACTTTAAACTGAAGTATAAATGCTTACTAGGCTGTGAGGATATCAGAGTTGTCTTGAAGGTCAGGTTGACGTCTCCTATAGTGCCAAGATAATTATACTGCTTCACAAAGTCAACACCCCGGTGAGAAAGTTGCAGGACTCTTCATAAAATCTACAATCATCCCTTTAGATTGTAGAAGCACAACTAACACCCCTCACATCCAAGTCGTATTATTTGTAAGGTCAACACAACAAAAACAGGTCCAGTTCAGTGACCTGAATTAGGAGACGGGTAGCAGCTACCTGTGTCGGCGAATCCAGACAGGCGAGTTCTGAAAACATTCACCCACCGTACAGTTGCTATGAAGGGTGAAGCTATGACCAAAGGCCAAAACTGTTTTTGTAGCTGCTGTGACGTTGGGTGTTTCAACATGTGGACTGAACCACTTTTGGAGCCAGCCTCAAGTGGTCATTAGAGGAACTGCAGTTTTTGACAGGTATGCATTAGGTGAACTTTTTAGCTGCAGAGGCTGTCACTTATAAGTTACCTTCACTTGGTGGAGAATTTTGGAAAAAATCAATCAATTCAGAGTCAGAGACTATTTTTGAGTTCCCGGCAATAAATACAGGATTCAGATTCTTCAAGTTAACAGAGGCTTTAAGTCTGGGACTCAAATGGAAAACGTGACCAATCAGAGCTCCATACATTCTTCTGCTGGTCATATGTTATGACTTCAATACCGTGATCAAACAGAAACAGTAAATGTTAAAGCAGGACATAAATGACTATGAGGCACAGTATGATCAGCAGACTATTAGGTCTGCAGCCGTGAATTAAATTATTTGGATATTTGCTGATGGGGGAGGCATTTGGTTCTCGTTTTGGTATATTTGTTTTCTTAAATGTGGAAATATAAAACAGCGTGTATGCTCGACATACATTACGCTTTCAGCTCACCTCACAGTTGCTGACTTAGCTCCTCTGTTGTTAGATTTAGTCACTTTATCCAAATATTGCTTCCTGCTCCCAAAAAACTCACACCAACAAGGCGAAAAACAAAATAAAAATACAGAGTACAAACTGTTTAATGTGCATTAAACATTGATGCTTTCATATATATTATGATCTGTGTGTATGTGTCACAGTGGACTGCCCACCAAATCAATCAGCCTATCAGAGTGCAGTGAAGCACACTGAAACCATTTACAGCACTCTGTACTTCAATACACCTGATGCCTGGGGGCTTGTGTGTGTGTGTGAGTGTGTGTGTGTGTGTGTGTGTGTGTGAGTGTGCGCGCGCGTGAGTGTGTATTTTCATCTTTGCTGACGAAGACTGACAACTCTTAAACCCCGCCTCCTCTATGAATCAGCCAATGAAAAAGATTTTTTTTGTTTCTGAAGGAGCTGTACCCAGGGTGTTGTCTCCACATAAAAATAACAACAGTGATACGTGGTTACAAATAAGATTGCTGGTTTTTATAGAAAACAGTCATTCCAGAAACAAGATTTATTCATTTATCAGCCATTCTGAAACAGCCCAGGGCAGTTATTTTTAATTTCCCATGGTCACTAGGACACGAAACTGCAAGTACAGATTTAACAGTTAAATATGATTAAAAACATTTCAGAAAGGTTGCTGAATTTGGCCCAAAATAAGGTTTTAAGAGAAGTTACCATCTTTTCTGCTGCCATATTATGAAATCTTTACATGCTATTTCTCTCACTCAGTGTCTCAGCCTTGCTTTGCTTTTTCCTCAACTCTTCATGAGGGAATGAGGAGTGTGAGGTACAATGGTGAGGCACAGGGGGAACGGGCAGACACTCCAGCAAAGGCAAACACTATACACTCACCAGCCACTTTATTAGGTACACGTTCAAATCCTAGCTAATGCAAATATTTAATCAGCCAATCACATGGCTGCAACACAACGTATTCAAATATGAAGACATGGTCAAGATGACCTGCTGATGTTCAAACTCAGCATCAGAATGGGGAAGAAAGGTGATTAAAGTGGGCTGGTTTGAGTATTTCACAAACTGCTGATCTACTGGGATTTTCCTACACAACCAGGGTTTACAGGGAAAGCTCCAAAAAATGAGAACATATTCCTCAATAACACCAGAGGTCAGAGGAGAATGGCCAGACTGCTTCGAGCGGATAGGAAGGTAACAGGAACTCAAATAACCACCTGTTACAATCGAGGCGTTCAGAAGAGCATCACTGAATGCACAATCTCGAAGCAGATGGGCTGCAGCAGCAGAAGATCACACTGGGTACGACTCTTGTCAGCTAAGAACAGGAAATTGAGGCTATATAATTCATACAGGCTGTTAAGGGAGCTTTCACACAGCCAACTGCTGCAGTTGAACAACGGAAGTAGTTTCATTCTGGCCCTAAACTGATGGAGAGCAGTCAGTCGTGGTAGAAGAGACACTGAACCTCCCATTTTCCCTCCGGAGGAGGAAGGAGAGTTGGGTACCCGGAGGCATGCGGACCACGACTCGGGCAAAATCAGAGGTAGCCCCTCCATCGTCAAAACCATGTGTCCTTCTCGGAAGTCTCCTGATGTCTCCACTGGTCCCAGCCCACCACAAGACCCCTACCCAAAGCCCAGTGCAGCGATTTCACCCAAGGTGTGGTCCACATGGCTCTGGGCACCTAATTCTTCTCCTTCTTCCGGAGGGAGTACAGCAGGTTTAATGTCTCCTCCCTCATGGCTGACCACTCTCCTCTGGGTTGGGGCCAGAGTGGGATGGAGCACCCAGAATAATCCCATTTAAAAACTCTGTCTCTGATTTTGGCACATAAATAGGCATACCAAAGATAAGCGGTTTAAATGGCGCAAAGTGAAAAGGGAATTTAAGTTAATTGTAGCATGTTAAAATAAGTTTGTATTGTTATGTTTGATTGGCTCACCTGTTCCTACTCGAACTAACTATTCAACTAAAAATACTGTGCATATTAATTTAATAAAGAAAACAATATTCTTGTGAACACTACTCTATGTTTAAGCTCTGATCTTGTATAACTGAAGTTCATAGTTATTCTATAAATGCCACATTGACAGCAGTAATAAATAATACATATTCCATCAGGCTTTACATATATAGCAGGACCACTGTGGATCCCAAATTATTTTCTCCATCCTCTGGTTTTTTCATAAATCGCAGCCTGGGTGTAAATTTAGTTGAAGTCGAGATGGGAGGTGATGCTTCAGGTTAATGTCGGCTACACCGTCTGAGCTACACCTTCAGCTGCAGGTTTCAGCTGTTGTAGAAACAGATGCAGAAAGAGACGAGATCACTCAGATTGTTTCTTTGTGTTCAATTAGTAGACTCAGAAGAGTCTGTTAAAGAAGCAAGCAGCTGGGCGCACACACACACACACACACACTGCTGACAAAGGGCTGTTCACGGACGCTGATCAAAGCTGTGGCAGATGGTCATGCAGGGACTCGCTGGCTACGGTTGGCCACACACGCGCACACACACACACATACACACACGCAAAGATGGATTATGAACAAAAACAGCCTCTCATCTCCTACTACCCTCTTCTCTCCGGTCCCCATTTGTCACCTCCACTACCACCTCTGAGAGGCCATCACTCCTTTCTCTTCTCCTTCTCCTCCACTCCTCATCTTAAATACACTAAAACAAATCAAACTATTTATTTAGCATCGCCCTGTTCACAAATATGGCGTACAAACTTATACCTGTAACAGGTAATCTCACAAAATTCCAAAATCAACGTGGCCTTTTTTTCCCCCCACGAGATGCCATTTATGCAGAAGTTTCTAAAGAGGTTTGACAACTTTCTGGCGCCGTTTTAAATTTTTATTCGCACAGAGGATGAAGCCGGCCTCTATTGTAATGATTATTTTAAGCCGTCATGAATACGAGCTGACAGCTGATGTCCTCAGTGAAGCAGGACACTGCAAAGTTTGTGAATTCTCTCGACTGGAGAAATGCGCAACCACACTTTGAACGGGCGTGTGGATATTAACGCTTCATTTATAGCAAAGCTACACTGTGGGCAGGCACCTTAAATAGGTCTCTTTCTCGCTTTCTTTAGCTTTGATAGTCTGTGTAGAAACTCAGTTGGTTCCAACATGAACGGCTCCGTTTCATTCATGAACAGCTGAGCTCCAGCACACGAGAACAGTTAAGTCCATGAGTTTTGAGACAATGGCACGTTCTTTTTTTAAGTTTTTTCCTCAGTGCATCACCACAATGGATCAGTCAAAAGCTGATCAAAGTGTAGATTTTCAACTTTAGTTTAAGGGCTTAACTGTTTTAGAATTACAGCCATTTTATACATATTCCTCAAAAGTAAAGGGACAAACTACCCTAATTTTAAGTATAAGGATTTTTTTAAAAACTTGGATGAAAACCTTTTCAGCCAATGACTGCCTACAGTCCAGAACCCGTGATCACCAAATGCTGAGATCAGGTGATTGACTTGAACGTCCCGTTTCTCTGCACTGAGAGACGCTTCTGCACTACGCTTTGGGTCATTATCCATTTGCACTGAGAAGCGCAGTCCAATCAGTTTTGCAGCGTTAGGCTGAATGTGAACAGAGCGTATAGCCCTGTACACTTCACAATTCATCCTGCTGCTTCCACCAGCAGTCACATCGTCTATAAACAGTGACCCCGTTCCATCGGCGGCCACACATACCAGCGCTCCAACACCGTCTCCACCATGTTTGACAGATATGGCGTGCTTCAGAGCATGAGCCGTTCATTTCCTTCTCCATATTTTTCTCTCCTCTCTTTGTTTATCTTGGTTTCATCCAAAGAATTTTCTTCCAGAACTGGGCAGATGTTTTCTGGCTCTCGCCTACTGTCTCTGTTCTATTTTTATTTTTACATTTATCCATGTTGACTATTAGATATTACACCAAACACTATATAGTTGATTTTTACTTTGAAGTTTGTAGTAGTATTTTTAGTGGTTTTAAATTTAAAAAGGATGTCCCTTAAGATTATTGTCATTATATCGGTGACCTATTATTCCCTGCCTGCCCGCACACATGTGCAAGGTAAAGCGGATTAATCCTATTTGTCCTCCGAGTTTCAGTGCACAGCTACCAAAAGCAAGTTCAGCATTTGGAATCAACCAGCTCTTTTCTCTGCTTAGTTTGTCATGGAGTATCAATGGAAGAGGCCTCACCAGCCATGAAACTGCTCGTCAGTAAAGTGTCCCATTACTTTTGATCCTCCAAAATGTCTAAAATGGCTGTAAACCATTAATATAATTATTCTGTCACACCTCTTGAATTAAAGCTAAAGTCTTTCATCACATTTTGACTGATTTAAAAACACATCGTCTCAAACCTTACGGCCCTCATTGCAGCTTTATGTTACACCTGAAATAAAACACTTGTAATGATTGCAGCAGACACACACCGACACTCCCCGCAAAGCCATTATCTATTAAATGTTAATTACTGCAAATAACGCACACACACTAAAGTGTCTCCTGTTCTTGCACCACACAAACATAACACACACACACACACACACTTGTTCACAATCAAACGAGATGTTGGGTGCAAAGGGCCGTGCTGTTATCAGATATAAATGACCCCCTCCACCAGACTAGACTGCTCAGGTTACTGCAAATCAATACACAGCAAATTACCAACACACACACACACACACACACACACACACACACACACACACACACACACACACACACACACACACACACACAAATGGGAACATGCTGTACCTGCACATCACCTGCACATGTTTGTACCCTGAAACTATCTGATGTACTCAGAGCCAAGGCTCCCATGGAGACTGACAGGAGTGATAGCTCTGCCAAGACTCAGTGTGTGTGTGTGTGTGTGTGTGGGTGTGGGGTCAGGTCCAGCCATTTTTATGAGCATCAGCTCTCGACAATACACAAAACCTGTGAAGAGAGTTAAGCTGATTTCATTGTTTGGGTCCATGTGAAGATGAAACCATCGTATCCGAGTATTCTTCTGTCATGGTCCTGTCAATGTTGTGTTAGAGTGAGTTTGAGATTCTGAAGAAACTTATCTTTCAAATGTATTTTCATATTTTGAAAGATAAATATATAAACCCTATATGCAATGTGTAGCATAGGTGGTCCAAGTTGATCAGTACTATTTACAGTATTTACAAGTCATTGAAATAGATAATGGTCCAGGTGTCAAGGGGGAGGAGCCGAAAAGTTTAATAGCGATGCATTGAGGTGGGAGGAGTCTATTGTCGAGCATGCTCGGTGCCTGTCCTGCACATCATGAATCATAAATCAGAATTGCATTGTTATATATATAAATTAATCTGGGGGCTGAAAATGAACATTAAATAGATCACATTTATGTGTTAAGTTAAAGTATCATAAATACGTCATGGCCCAGGTGTCTCAGCGAGGAGTTGTAAAGTTTGATGACTATTAGGGAATTTGGTGCTCTAGTCTTTCCAGAAGGTGTACGTCAAAGTGAGCTCAATGGTTTAGCAAACTATGCTGAGCTCACAGTCAGAGTTTTCAGTCTCACGAAAGTCTGCCTGTCGCAGATGCCGGCTCTGCGATGGACTGGCGACCCGTCCAACCCTGTGACAGCTGGGATAGGCTGCAACGCCCCCTGCCGCGACCCTGAATTGGAGAAGCAGAAGAAAAGGGATGGATCCAACAACGTGGGCATGCTCGTTGTATACGCTGGCTTGGAAAAAACCTCAGTCGGGGATGATGGGTCTCATGAAGGTGATTTCCAACCAGACCAAAAGCATAACCTCCTTGGTCGAGGTTATAACAAATTATGTCAGCTTAACAATTGCAGTCCAGTCTTGAAACAATGTCCATGGATTTCAGAGTATCTGTTTGTTTGTTTGCCCCTTTTTTGCTTTAATAACAGCACTGACATGGCAATGAATGTCTGGGCCACATGCAGCTGTCTATAAGCCATGTTTGACACTTGTAACCCATGTATGCGTGTTACGCCTATCTCTGCATTGTGTTCTGGCATATAAATAAGAGGCAGGAGTCACTGGATCTCTGGGCTCTTTACTGCAAATCACTGCAACATCTGCAATCTGCAATATATAGAAATACAAAACCGTGAGCTGTGTGTGTTGTGCGTCTGTGAGGCCAGCTCTCCTGATAAAAGAACACAGTGAATGCTGTTAACAAAATACCGCAGCAATTTCTTTCACCTGCCGCTAGCGGCCAGGCTAACTTAGCATGCTAGTGTTACAGTTGTATCCTCGATCTAAAACTCATTAAAAACTTCAGTTAGCGAACTCAGCCCTCTACAAGACTCGCACCGAACGAGTCGGACATTAAACAGACCAAAGCGCGGCAGTTCGGCCATGTTCAAATTACAACATGTGGCCTTAGAAAACTTTTATTAGCAGAGAGCAACGTGACAGTGACTTACCCCCGGCCATGCTGGAAGGAGCTGTGACCGA
>VUQH01025056.1:0-12922 GCA_015106775.1 Etroplus canarensis
TTTTTTTTTTTTTTTTTTTTTTGCAACTTCCCTGATTATTGCACTTTCTGACCATGAGGTGAATTTCCTGAGACGTCCACTCCTGGGGAGACTGTGGCATAGTAGTGTTAACACATACCTGAATGCTCCAGGTTACCACATTTTCTGATTTTAAAGAGGTGCTCTCGCTAACTGTTGGGCGGCCGTGGTGCAGTGGTAGAGCGGTCGGTCTCTGATCAGTTGATTGCAGGTTTGATTCCCACTCTGCTGGCCCATGTGTCGATGTGTCCTTGGGCAAGACACTTAACCCCACGTTGCTCCTGATGGCCTGGTTAGCGCCTTGCATGGCAGCTCTGCCGCCATCGGTGTATGAATGTGTGTGTGAATGAGTGTAATATGAAAGCGCTATATAAGTGCATGCCATTTACCATAATCAAGTACATTTGATTAGCAGCACCTGGCTCTTGATTCCTTTGGAAGCAGTAAGGGTATACTTAGTTTTGCACAGGACTACTGCCAAGGTTTGAAGCCATGACCCTCTTGCTGTGAGGCAACACTTCTAACCACTGAGCTACTGTGCTGCTGCTCCTGCAGCATATGGTCTCACTTTCTTAATTAAATGAACTTTTTCATTAAAATTGTTTAAAAAAAAAAGGCACACTGATTATTGCTTATAATAAGATTCATGCTTCTAAGACCCTGAGAGAACATTTAGAGAACTGCTTTTTCACAAAGCAGCTGAGTGACATTTTTCATATACTCTATGATGGTACAAGTCTGAATAAAAATAGAAAAATATACAACAATGACTTTCATGACTCACACTGTCATGTGCATGAATGGGATGTTGCACTGAAGGACAGTTTTGATGTTTATAATCAGAAAAAAAAAGCAGTGGTTCACAATTATTTCTGGACTGCCTCTTCTGAAAGAAGCCAATAAATTAATAAATCACAGCTGCACCCATAATTATTTATCAGTCCTTACCAGTAAAAATGTATCATATTTAAAAATAGAAAATTCCTTGTCTCATTCAGCATAAATCATATGTATTTCACTCAAATTACCTCAATATTTCACCCTTGGTCATTCAGGTGGTGTTGCGCCTTTCTATTACACAACCAACCAAATTCACCTCCATCTCCTATTAAGTAAGTTAAGCTTTCTGGATTCTGCCAGCAATGTGAATTAGATGATTTTTAGTGAGGTTTAGCAGGTACTGGAGGCAGCAAATATGAAATTGCCTACAAACAGCTATAGATCTAACATACTGAATCTCCATTGTTTAATATCTATAATGAAAGCCAGGACTTACAGATACACACACACACACACACACATATATATATAAAACTGCTTAAATACCCTGGCTATTAGAAGAGCCACTGTATATCGTGTCGTGCCACATCAACTGTCGGCTTTATAAAAGTAGCTTCAACAGTTTCAACACTATCTACTGTACAGCAACAGCAAGACAGGTGGCAGGAAGTTATTTCAATAATTGGTCGTAATATCATCAGCTCAAACTCCTGACACACTTAAACACAGACGCGCGCGCGCGTGCACACACACACACACACACACACACGCACGCACACACACACACACACACACACACACACACTGATCACTGCTCACAGGGTGTCGGTGTATCTCAGCATGCAGTTTGAATGTCTAAAATAGACCCCTGCACAGCTGGGGTTGCACGAATGGGAGGAGGAGCAGATTACAAGCTAGTTTCTGTTTGCAAATACTCATACCAGTGCTGGCTTGTGTGGTTTTCATGCTCCATGTGCTGTCTTCCTGGACTGATTCATGCAGAACCATGCTTTAAGTTCCCTAGCAGAGTTCAAGGGCAGACGCTGGCCCACTGATCAAGGGCAGAAGTTGTCTTCCATTATGTGCTTAAGAATGCTGCACCTGTCTAATCATTAAGTAAATGCTATTCATTTGATCTGCATGTGCTATTGTTACAAGCTGCTGAAAAAGAGTAAATCGTGTTGAGTAATTAATTTCCTCGTCATTTAACAAAGGACATGAAACTTTTTTGCTGTATGAGCATGACATAGGAAACCAACACACATTCTAACTTATCAAGTGGATACTTAAAGGTTAAATATTATTTTGTCTCGTCTTACTCTGTAAACCTGAAACACCCAACGTTTTAACCTTGGAAAGATATTCTCAAAATCTTTTTCACTACAAACAAAAACCAAAGCCATAGCAACATACTTCTTTGAAAATAACTTTATGAATTACTGAAAGATTAAATTAATAAGAAGATATGTTGCCTAAATTTGCAGCCTCCATTTGCTCAAGCGATAAACTCAAAGGAAAGTTTGTCGTTTTTGTCTTTTGTAATATTTTCTCATTTGCTTTTGAGATTTTCAGTATTCCCACTCTGCCTCTTAAAAGGAGCTTTTAATCAATGAGCTAAACACTCTATCACTTTATTACTTTAACCCAGAGAGAGTGGGGAGAAAAAGTTTTTTGACACTTTATATTTTCCTCTACAGATGTGGTATATTTTAGTGAGTGACCTCAACAAAGGAGACATTCTGTTTGAGTTCAAGAAATTACAATGGAACAATTAAAATAAATCTTGAGGTGAACTTCCATTAACCTCGGCTTGGTTTGGGTTTCAGCTCTCTGGTCCCTAAGGATGGAGGCCCTTCATTTGATTTATATCATCCTCCCCTTTGCTTGAACTAAAAGTAGGGGAAAATAGTTTCACTGAGAATACTGCAGAATAAACTCTCTCCCATTTTCTGATGGGTTTTTGTCCTGCTTCAAAACTTCCATTAGTATGGCCTGTAGATCTGACTGGATGACTGTTTGATTTTCTTTCTCTCGTTCAATAAACGAAATAAAGTAGAGACTTAGTTCACATTGTACAGTATACTGTATATTATTCACAAGTTACAATATATGGACAAAAGTATTGGGCCACATGTATTGACCAGTGAACTCAGGTGTTTCATTCAGTCTCATTGCCATAGGTGCATAAAATCAAGCACATAGCCGTTTTGACTGCCTTTACTATCAGTTGTGAAACAATAAGCTGTTCTAAAGAACTCACAGCATTCAAGTGCAGTACTGTAGTAATATGCCCCCATTGCAGCAAATCAGTGGCGTGAAATTTCCTCCATCTGATTCTGCAGTCAACTGTAAATGCTACTGTTGCAAAGTGGAAGAATTTAGGAATCACAGCAAATGACCTCTTTAGTTCCAGAGAAGGAAAACCTTAATGTTTCAGGTTCAGACATTTTGGACATTCTGTATTTTCATCTTTGTGGGAACAGTTTGGGCAAGGCCCTTTTCTGTTAAAGCATGATTGTGTCCCAGTTCACAAAGCAAGGTCCAGAAAGGCATGGTTAGATGGTGTGGAAGACTGGCCTGCACAGACCCCTGATGTCAGCACCATCCAACACCTTTGGGACGAACTAAAACAGAGATTGTGAGCCTCTGGTTGAAGCTGTTATAGGTGCAAAAGAATTAGAAGTGGGTGTCATGTGTAGGTGGCCTAATACTTTTGTCAATCTGTAACAAAATACAATTTCCTGCCTGGGAATAATAAAGTATTCTGATTCTGATTTAGCTAATAAAGCATAAGCTTTTTGGGATTGGATTTTTTTTTCTTCTTATTTTTTCTTCTCTTCTTCTTAAAAGAAAGTGGCTGGGTGTAAAGCTACACTATATATACATATATACTGTATACACACACACACACACACACACACACACACACACACACACACACACACAGACACACACATATATATAATCATTTGGTATGATGATGATCTACATGTGAAATAAAAAAGTAATATTGAAAGGGACACTGCTGAAGCTAAAGGGCTCCAGAGCTTCATTTCTACAGCTATAAACCCTAAAACTGTAATTCACTGTCCTTGTGCTGATGCTTCTTCTGTTTGAGTTTATTTGCTGTGGATGTGTGATTTCCAGTGTTTATGTGGCTGAGAACAGTGTGGAGGTTTCGCTGCCATGACCAAGACTTCTGTAGCAATTAATCACACCTATTAACTATGATTAAGTGCTCGCCAAGCTAGTTGTTAAAATGTTGAATACAGCTGCTTTCCCGTAGAGTAGAAGGTCACAAGTAGTTCAGGGAAGAAAACAGTTTTAGGGTACACTGGTGGGGACACGGATCTCTATCTTATGGCAATATACAATTTAATTAGAAACTACAGCAGAAATATTAAAATATTGGGGTAACCAACCTGCTGACTATATTAGCCAGTTAACCTTTTATTCTATAGCTCACAGTACTGTAAAAAATCTTCATAGTAACAATGAAGAATTTTTTAAAATAACTGTGCACTTTCTGTAAATAATATTAAAAAATGTACCTGTAAATGTAAAAAAAATATTTTTTTTTCAACATTACTAAATGGCCTTATTTGTCTTACCAGTAATGTTATTCTATTTTATTTTATTATCATAATATTCATTATTATTATAATCCTTATCATTATTGTTGTTGTCATTTTTTCTTTTTTTGGGGTGATTTCTTTTTCATACTGGTGTGCTGCTATCACTTTGCTGTTGTAGTTTTCCCCTGCTGTGGGATAAATAAAGGATCTACTCATCTTATCTTTGTTTATAGTCATATATTACAGCAGGTAAACTAAAGGATAACAGTTTAAACATGTAGCTATCAGCTCTTTGGTGTTTCTCAAACTGTAGGATGAGGATGAGCCATTGCTGCAGAACCAATGACTCAAAACTCAGCTCTATGTACAGATTAAGAATAATCCCTGAACAGTAACTGAACAAGCTAAAGGTAGAGCCAAGAAGGCCACAGATCAAATGGCATATAATCTAAGACAAATATAAAGTTCATGTTGTCGAAGCACAAAGTTGTTTTGTCCTAATTAAAGTCAAAATTATGGGAACATGACATGATTCTCTTTAACTTAGAGAAATTCAAAACAAATGTCGCTCTTAATAATAAGTTAATGTTTAAAGTGTAAATATCTAAAGGGTAAATGTAAAATCAAGTTCATCTACCCTTTTATATGTCTGTATCAGCATTTAAATCAACTGTGTTTATGTATCAAAGGCCACACTGATGTGGTCGGAGACAAGTCTTTTGGGAAGCTGGCTCCTGTGATTGCTGTGTGCTGATGTAAACTCTGCTCTGTTGGTTCATGTTTCAGCCCAGAGGGCCAAAGAAGCAGGTCTGTGCCGAAACATATAAACACTCACATGCCGACACACAATGTGGAGGCGAGTACCTCTTCAAACACAAATATGGAGTGACATGCACGGATCCAAATGGCTCTGTATACACACTATATGTGAGTAATGTAAAGAGTCGTAAGGGTCGGGTCATCAGAGTTGGTCGCTCACTTAGAAAGGCTGAGTAATGCGTAAATTAGTTCATTAAAAATGACAAATAAAAAAACTTCAAGAAAGACCAACCTACTGTTTCACTGTGCCCTTAAATTTAATATCAGTTAAATAGCGCTACTCTATTTATGTTAATTTTGAGGATTTATTTGAGTAACAACTCAGGAGAGTTTTAAGAACTGTTTCTTTGTGCCTTTATGTCCAAAGATTTGTTTTATTTGTTTTTAATATGTCTCCAACTTGACACTTTATTCAATAGATAGATAGATAGATAGATAGATAGATAGATAGATAGATAGTTCCTGAATTTAGCATGAATCTTAAATATTAATAGGAAAACAGTCTTGATTGAGTGCTTTTTTCTTTTCCACTTTGGAAACCATTGCCCACACCATGCCCTCACGAGTTATCATTAATGATTCTTCCACTGGGCAGCATAGTGGTATGGTGGTTAGCACTGTCACCTTACAGCAAGAAAGTCTAGGTTTGAATCCAGCAGCCTGCCAGCTTAGGCCCTTCCGTGTGGCGTTTGCATGTTCTCTCTGGCTTCCTTCCACAGTCCAAAGACATGCAAAGGGGTTAACTGGTGATTCTAAATTGACCGTAGGTCTGAATGTGAGCATGAATGGTTGTCTGTCTCTCTGTGTTGTCTCTGTGATGGACTGGCGACCTGTCCAGGCTGTACCCCCACCTTTCACCCTATGACAGCTGGGACGGTGCCCCCCCGCGACCCTGAATTGGATAAGCTTAAGAAAATGGATGGATGGATTCTTCCATGTAAAAGCACAGCCTTTTCTGCAGTAGCCAGAGTGTCATGTTGTCACACGTAAACCTTTGTTAACTTGTTTTTTTCCAAAATAATGTTTAGGCATGTTTCCCTATTAGTCCATTGCTCTCTCTCTCTCTCCCTGTAACTCTCTCACTTTGTCACGCTGTGAGCATGTACACTATGTGAGTGGGAATGACTAAGGTGCACGTGCAGCTGAATAGTACAGTGTAATGAGGTGCCCCGCGGGCAGAGCATTGGGGTTGTGTTTCAACACTCTCTGTCAAAGATGCAAATAAAGCAATGAATCAACATTTCCTGCAGTGCATCACCTTTATCTTTGATCACCCTCCTGGCTTTTCTCTCACTGACACAAGCACATTTACACGCACATTTGCACTCCTCCTACAAGCAATAATAAGCAATGATAACACTTGAAAACTGATGCAACTTTTACTTCTACTGTCAACATCCCTAACATTTAGCTCTCTGAATTATAGTACAATTAGGCCCATATGATTTTGGTCAACTACACATATGCTGAAATTGTATCTATAATGCAGAATCTATTAACCACTGTTTTCTAAAAGAGTTATTAATAATGCCACGTTAATAATTACTACTGTTGCTCCCACTTTATGGTGTTCTACTGCCACTGTTCCTGCTACTTGTGTGTTGAATGTAGTGTATGTGTGCTTTCATGACATGTCATGCAAGAGAGAAATGTGAGAGATGTGATTTACTGTCTGATTCTGGCTACTGAAACATGTGTCATGTAGGTCACAACATACTGGTCATACTCTAAAGTGTTGATATGTATATACAGTTCAAGACACCTGATGGGCATAGCATGTGGCATACTGTGAGATAGTGTTATGTCCTGAGTGACAAAGTAAATTAAGATGGCCCCATATCAAAGTTAGTATGGTTTTGTGGTGGTTGCAGTGACAGCCTCCTGTCCTGTTGTATTACTGTTGCTCCCTTCATGTTCATGTGCGATGTGCACCCTAAATTGCTCCTCAAAACAGATGTGTTCTCACTCATCTGAGGAGAAAAAAAGTTTCATTTAAAATGGGACGCATTTTTGCATATCAGTGCATTTATTTGATTTATAGCTGATGCCTGAATGCTATGCAGCTGATGTTTTTGGAGAGAAGTGAGTGGTCAGAGAGCAGCGGGAAATTTAGTGGCTTCAGCTTGGATGCGTTAGCACTTATCTCTCATTTATCACAGAGCAGTCCGGGTGCAGCAGTCACAGAAACTGTCTCCGCTCACATTTAGCAACACAATTTACCTTTGCCACTTTGCATGCGGAGTCTATTTGTCACTTTAATCTGGGTGCTGTGCGTTTATCTTTCCTCAGTCAGTTTAATGCACATGGCTGAGGCAGTCTGTCAACTCATGGCTGCATTAGGGCTCTAACGAGAATTAGAGGCACATTTTTCACTAAGATACATGGGTTCACATTCACATTGCAAACACAAACTCACATACCGTCCATTTCACACATACTTGCATGCCCTCATAAACATGCAAACATATACAATGCATAAACTTATGAGACATAGTAATATCTCTTATCTAATGCATCCCTGTTGGAGAAGGGGCACACTCTACCTTTATGTTAATGTCACAGCAAAATAACTTTCTATGCATAATTACCAGCTTCTTTTTTCTGACAGTAATATGTGCATTATACATCAGTATCCACTACAGGAAACTTGAGATCTACTGCAAGCAGGAAGTTGGTGCTTAATAAAAAGTAAGTAAAGAGTGTGTATGGTCAAGGTGAGTATCCTGGCTTCTAGGAAGTTCAGCACATCAGAAAAGTGGCTTAAAGGATCACATAAGTGTTTTTGCAAGTTTAAGCTCTGTATACAGTAAGTCATAATTAATATTTCTTGGTCACTGCATTTAAATGATTACAGTGGAACTTTAGAGAGCGCATTCTTACAGATTAAAGCTTGAAACTGTCTCCTTAATTATATCTCCCAGTTGTCATCTGGGAAACGCTATGGTTTTTAACCACAGAATCAGAATCAGAATACTTTATTAATCCCAGGAGGGAAATTACATTTTGTTAGATGCTCAATTATATATATAAATAAATATAAATCTGAAAGGCAGAACAACAAAATAGCTAAACATGTATGTAAAAAGCGCATTAAGCTGGTCACACCACTGAAGCGTCTGCATCCACTGTTGTTGTTACATTATTGTAATCATTCATAACAGATTTTGAGAGGCTCTACCAAACTTGGTAGGTAGAAACTGTGAGAGGAGCAGTAGGTTGCTATTTAATTTCTGCTCTCTGACCCCAATATGAATGTCAGTTCTGGATCCTAATGGTAAAAAATATGGTAAAGTTGTTTACTTCAGCATCTACTGATAAGCCTACCAAGTACTGAATAAAGGCCAAGTCTACATAAAGACATAGATATAAAATTAATCTGGATCTGATCCAGAAGTAAGTCTGGATTTCACCCCTGATTTGTTCTTGATCTTGATGTTCTTTTTCTTTTGTAATGTACAGTAATCATGACGAAAAAGTCACTACAAAACCCTTATAGCACCATATTATCCCAGTGGCGGACTTTGCTTTCAAAGTGCAGGCTTACTTGTGGTTCCTAGAGTTTCTAAAAGTAGAATGGGAGACAGAGCCTTCAGCTGTCAGTCCCCTCTCCAGTGGAAACAGCTCTCAGCTTGGATTCGGGAAACAGACACCCTCTGTACTTTTAAGTTTAGGCTTAAAACTTTCCTTTTTGATAAGGTTTATAGTTAGGGCTGGATTTGATGACCCATGACCCATGAACCATCCTCTAGTTATGGTGCTATAGGCTCGTGCTGCTGGGGGACTTCCCGTGATGCACCTCCTATGGATTTATATGTCACTATTGCATGCCATTAAATTTTGTCTTTTATAGTTTTTTCTTGCAATTTGTGTTTGGTCCTTGTCTATTCTCTCTTTCTCCCATCACCTCCGAAACTAATCGAGGCGGAAGGCTCTCCCTCCTTCAGCCTGGTTCTGTCGGAGGTCTCTTCCTGTTAAAAGAGTGTTCTTCCTTGCCAAGTGCTTCTCATAGGGGATTGTCTGATTGCTAGGGTTTTCTCTCCATTTTTGTAGGGTCTTACCTTACAGTATGAAACAATTAAGTAATTTCTCTCCCTCCTCCTTAATTTGTTAATTAATCCAATTTCATTATGTTAATTCGAATTGAAAAATGATGCAAGGGTATGCAGTATGTGTGTGTAATGTGTAAACGTTATTTGTTTGTGAAAAATTTTGAAAAAGACAATAAACATATTGGCCAAAAAAAAATAATTCCCCCCCCGGGGAGTAATAAAGTATTCTGATTCTGATTCTGATTCTGAAGCACCTTGAGGTGACTCTTGTGATGAATTGGTGCCATTTAGACAAAACTGAATTCAACTGAACTGAAATTTAGGCATGTTCTGCACACCAACTTGTTTCTTGTGTTCACCCGGGTCTGATCAAGAATTTAATATGGACTACATCTGTGGAATTTATCTTATGTGTTTAGGCAAATTTAGACATACCAAGTAGTGAAAGAAACCCAAGTTTAATGTCCTTTTTGCCATATTTTAATGCACCAAGAGTAATGAGCAGTAATTGTGAGGAAAATTCAGTTAACTAGGGCGCATCAGCTTTCCCAAGTTCATCTGGACCCCCAGTAGTACCACTGGGCTTTGGGTTGGAATGTATTGTATGATTGGTAAGGGGTTGGGGACGGGGTGGAGAACAGATGAACACAATGGGTTCCCATCGGCATTATCCCACAAAGGCTCTGGTCTGGGACACATTAATTGCGTCACGTCTAGTTAAAATAAAATGTTGCTACTTTGTATTGCGGTGAAAGCTTTCTGTATCTACGTAAGATATGAAAAGACATGCAGCCACTAATCTAAAAATTCTAAAGGTTTACGGTAACTGTGATTTCAACAATACATCTAAATTTGCCAAAAGAAAAAGCAAACCACCCATGTATGCTAAATTATGAATGTATTTCACATTTGTAGACATATTTTAAACCCAAAGTCCGAGGCCTATGTTGATAGCAGCTGTTTCAGCAGGCTCTAAAGCAGTCTGTATCCAGGTCAGGCTGCTCCGCTGATAATGCTGTCTCCTGCTCTTTGATTTCCTGTCTGAGACAAGGAGTCATTGACGATTTTCACCAGCCTTTCAGTCATATAAATCAACCTAGCCGAGACAGTGGGACTAACATTAGACAACCCCTGTCAGCTCAGCGCCAGGAGTAGTTACAGCACGAAAAAAAAAATCATGTGACTTGGGGTTAAAAGATGATGCTGTAAATTTTGTGAAGCTCTCTCCCTTGGTAGGAAGTAAGCGCAAAAGACAGTCATGGAAAAGAAAACATGCTGTAATTGCCTGTAATTTTGGGGTCAAATGCATTGAAAATATAACATCTAAGTCATAATTCTCGAAAATTTTTGTTTATTTCGGTGAATTTGTGCCTTCTTACTTTAGATGTGTCCCTTTAAGTGTTATTCGATTGGTTCGTGCTAGCCTCTATCAACAGCCTTTTTGGGCAGGTGCAGCAAGTGGTCCAGGGCTGCAGCAGCTGCTATGGGATCAAGGGAGGAAAAGAGAGACAGAAAGCGATAGGCGAGAGAAGAGGAGAGAGAGGGTTTCTTCTGACTTGCTGCCATGTCATGTAGTTCTCCCATAAATCTCTGTCCCATAGAGAGGGCTGGGGAGAGGGAGCGAAAGCAGCTTGCGTTTGCATTTCATTCACATGGCCTTCTCTCCATTCTGCCTTTCCTCCAAAACCCCTCCCCTGGTGCTGTTTATTTTCAGCCCTGCACATACTCTGAAGGCCTGCGAAGTAATTATTTCATAAAGTTACACCTCTGCTGTCACAGATGACCACGGTTGGCCAGCACTTAAAAAGCCTGAGCTAATGATTAATGTTCGAAGGCAGGCAGCCAGGGAAAATCACAGCTACCTCAATTTGTAGAAATACCTTTTGCATGACAAGTAGATGGAGGAAGTAATAAGGGCATCACATGCAGAAAACACTCATCTGTCCTTTTATTTTTTTCATATATGAAAAATTTCTTAATTTTACTTTATATTTTATACATAGAAATCAGTGGTTTTTCCTGAAAATTGTTCACAAACTTGCCTCTCAACATATTTAAGTAATAGCAAATAGTGATGATGTCTCCCATTTTAGATGAGTGGACTATAGAAATCCAGCGCCGCTATTGATCTTCCCTCTTTCCTGAAGCTACCTCAGTGACAAACTGAACTTGTTTTTATAGGAGCTGAAATATTGCTCTATCTGCAGTGCCAAGTTATATAATTGAATATTAACGCAGCAGCTGCTAATCAAATGTTATTCTCAGTTACAAATTCAGGCTCCAATAATTCTGAAAACAAGACCGCCGAGGTAAAACAAATATTGTACTGCATTCGGTTTTGCAATTTTGCTCATGTTTTGCTTGTCCTAAGACCAGCACACCTCTTCATTTATAATAGTGCACCTTCATCCCATTCTAAAATCTGAAGCACACTCCTGTGGCTTTAGGTTTAATTTGGCTCACTAAGAGGATGGAAAGAAAGCCTTTGGCCATTAAGATAGGTAATTCATGTGTTTCAAAACACTTTGGTTTGAGGAGTTCAGCAAATCTTGAAAGTTCAGAAACCATGGTTAGGATTTTTTTCTTTTGATTATCAAGCATCAAAGGTACACCTCATATGAGATATTTTACTGTTACTCTCTCTGTAACAGGTTTGCAAATTAGTGCTAGCACTAGTGTTTTCTCAGATGTTAGCAGAGGAATGCAAAGCACCGCAGAAGTCAAGGACAAGTTTAGTTGTATAAATAAATGAATTAAACGTTGAAATTATTTTCTATTCTTTTGGTAATATAGAGTTCCATCGGTCAGAGTGACACACTCAATCCAGCCACAAGAGATCAGAAAAACAAACAAATGTCATAGAGGTCTTATGACTATCTGTGGTGTTAGCACACGTCCCTTTTTGTCATGTCACTCAAGGTTTATTTTCTTCCTGTGAAAGGCTAGACACGTTTTGGTAACAGGGTTGTGCATATATTGTGAGACATCACTTGAGGTGTATAACTGCTAATATTTAAAATACACTGATGATAAATAGATTTAACAATTTCAGGAGCCATGTAGGAACAAGATCAAAACAAAAAAGGGGACTATTTTTATTTTTAACTCCTATATTTGACATGCTATTTATTGTCCCCTGTATGGAGGGTTGGGTCAGGAAGGGCATCTGGCAAAAAACTGCAAAATTACCAATGTGAATTAATCTGCTGTGGTGACCCCTTGGTGGAGAACACAAGGGAGCAGCCTGAAGGTACATTTTATTTGAAAAAATAAAATATGCCACTTCAGGGGGTGCTCAAGAGTTATTATGTACTTTAAATAATATTTTGGAACATTTTTTTAACAGCTGCATTTACAATTTGTCTCAGGACAAGTACTGTTTATGCATCAAAGGTGTGTTTTAGCGATTTTAGCTTGTATTACGTTCTATTTCATGAATGGAACTGAAAATATCCTCTAGAATACTTCACAACAATTTTTGCAAACAGCTATATAAAACTTTCCTCATTTTCTATTATATATATATATATACACACACACACATATATACACATATACATACATACATATATATATATATATACAATATATCAAAAATAGAGAATGAGAAAAGCATATATATATATATATATATATATATATATATATATATATATATATATATATATTTACCAGTGTTTT
>VUQH01025056.1:12942-23358 GCA_015106775.1 Etroplus canarensis
CTCTCTCTCTCTCTCTCTCTCTCTCTCTCTCTCTCTATATATATATATATATATATATATATATATATATATATACATATATAGACTTCCCAGTTTGATCAGATATTCATGTATAACAGGAGTGTAAACAGGAGGTGATTAAACATAATGCCAAAGTATGTTGTTTTAACTAAACATATTATAGTACGGTTTACCAAACCTTTTCTAAATTTTGGGGAATTTTTTTTTTTTTTTTGCCTTAAATGAATCCATAGATCCATCAGTTGCCTTAACCACTTAATCAGCTCAGGGTTGCGAGGGGACTGGGCCCTGTCCTGGCTGACATTTGGCGAGAGGCAGGCTACAAGCTGGACAGGTCGCCGGTGCATCACAGGCTTTAAATGGATATAATAAAGTATTTTTATAGGAGTTTTTCAGCTTGAGTTGTATTTGAACATGTAAAATCTAATTACATTAAAGGCTGTGACTGACTGATGTCTTTTGTTATATGGCAAACATGAAAGTTTAGCAAAGGGCCATGTTAAATATTCCCTGTGACAATGTGTGTTAAAACAGATGTGTTCAAGCTGTGCTGAATTACACACTTGCAGATAAAAGCCTGTTATAGCCATTAATCTTAAAATGAATGTCTCTACAGAACAGCTGTGTGTTGGACAGGGAGAGAGAGAAAAGGGCTGTGTAGCTGTGAGCTTGATATAAAAGCGTACACGTATATGAGTTCTGTAATAATATATACACAATATACTGTATATATAACTGTAGCTACAGAAAACCTGTACAGACTATCTGACACACACAAGCTTACAAATATGCACCAGTGGTGCTTGTCAGGGTACATTCAAGATAATAAAAGTGCGGAGACACAAGGGCGTAGTCAAGCCCATCATGATTTTCAAAAGTTATAAATAGAGGAAAAGCTAGTAAACATTTATGGAGTGGCCATAAATCGCCTCCAGTGTGAACGCTTTACAATAAGTTCCGTTATCCTCACAATGTCATTTGAATGCCCTTTAGTGGTGGGGCCATTACTCATCCAGACCCCTCTGTGTTTTCAACCGGTGCTGCCATTGGTCGGCTCCAGGGTCCTCCAATGAGAAAACTCGATTTGGGTGGGAGTAACATCCACTGGGCCCTTGCTGTCCGCTCAGTGACATCATGATGCATAACCATTAATTTAAGGTTGAAGTGTGAAGTGAAGGGGAAAGAAAATGTTATCATCTCTTGAAAATGTCAGTGGGTGGGAGTGTTTGTGTGTTTGTGGAAAAGAAATATTGTTGTCACCACAGTGGATTAGTCACGTTACAGGTTGTGTGGAACTGGTGGAAATGCAAAAGGAGGCCAGCGCTTTAAGGAATTACAAAAAAAAGAGAAAACCTTAGATGTTACAAGAATTCATGTGATAAATGATGGATCTGAATGGTACACAGAACAGAAGAACAGTCTGCTGTGCACACAATTTATTTTTAAGTGTGAATTGCTGATAACACATTGAACAGCAGTTCATCTAAAATATTCTATCCACACACCGTGATGCATATTTAAATTAGGTTTTGAATAGGTTTCCTTTACTAAGCTAACTAAAACTATCCAATATGTTAAGACCGAAGCAATGCATGATGGGATTGTTCTTTAGCTGCTGTACTGGTCCTGAGCAGTGATGGAGTGTGTTATGTTTTAAAAGCTAATTAGCGTCACTAGCAGTATCAGGAGCCATCAATCTCAGGCTCAGTAAATAACCAAAATGGACCAAATAACTGAGTTTGGCTGATGATAGTGGATGTAGCCTTTGTTACTAATGGTGGTCATTAACCTCTCAATGGCTAAATAATAGCATCTTAATTAATTCGATTCAAAGGGAAAGTTTGTAATAGAATTTAATTATATTAATGGGGAGGTCACAAGGTGCACAACAAGAGAACTGGCAAACAAATTCATGGACACAAACACAGATGAGATTACGCTGTCCATGTTGTTTGCATGTGTGTGGCTACATGTGCAACTTCACCTGTGTTCATGCACTCTTTAGATTAATGTCAAGTCATGGTATCAATCTGTCATCCTACAGGCTTTAATGAATTGTTAAATAAATTTTTCATAAAACAAATCTTTCAAAATCTTAAATATGATGTGGCCATTTTTTATAAATTCCAAATTGAATTCACAAGGCAGATTGTTCCTCAGATTGAAATATTTTATTGTCAACCTGCATTTCTACCCTCCTCCAATAAAAAGTCATCTATGACATTATTAACATCTGCTGTGTCAAACAGTGACTTCTGACTTTTACCATACCCTTTACACCGATCAGTCACAACAGTAACAGCAGACAGGTCACATCCATAACACTGATCATCTCATTACAATGCAATCTTGTACTGAAAAGACGTGGGTCCTGACACTCATTCGGTGGTTACCTAGACATACGCCTAAGTATCGTCATCTAACAATAACCAACTTGTCGAGCCCAGAGCAAGGTTTTCATGGTTAATAAAACTAAACTAAAAGTGAAAACTGGGTGTATTTTTTTCTCTCACTGAAATAAAAATAAAAACTGGAGCTTTTCAGGTTAGCTCCTCTGGCTGCAGCCTGATTAGATTAAAATGTATAAGAAAATTACCCTAACCTTGCTAGATTTATGACCTCAATAAAAAATACTTGAGTATTTGCAGTGGCTAGTTTCAAATCTTTTTCAATATGTCTATTTTGTAAAATTTGACATTTAGAGTACAGTGGCCTGAAAAGGCAAGGTTTGTGCTTAGCTTGGGACCACACTGTTGTCATGACTGAATGAATGTACATAGTATCCTTAGGCTTTCATTCTGATCCACCCCTTGCTTGTCAGTTTGGTTTAAATAGACCAGGACTTTGAAAATGCAAACCTGGAAGCTTAAGAATGGATGTTTGACAAATAAATTTGTGACTGACTATGGACAAGCAGTATGGCAGACTTGGAATTTCCCAGTTGAAGTGGGTGTACGAGGTTTCCCAGCAGCATCATGTTGGAAAATGATGGCAACTTTGGGAATGAGTGGTAGTACGAGAAAGAGAGCAGTCAACACCATGGCAGTGGTGGCCAAAAGGACATCAAGCTGGTTGTGGCTACGCAGGGATGATAGTAGCTGGAAGCCTGACCGTCGGGGGTAGAAGATCGATCACCTCCTGCTGTCCCACTATCCTGAGGAAGTAAGGACCAGGCTGATGACTCGGCGGTCTAGCAGCAGGAACACCAAGGCTGTCTTAGTTAAAAGTGATATCCTTTAAATGCAGTCCATTTACACTGCTGTAGGCCTCTACAGGCCCAAGATAATTGGTATCATTTACTCTCTCTGTGACATGTCACGTCACCTGAAAGATTTAAGGATTTTATCAGACAAAAAAATATTTTGTATTCTGAAACCACCATAATATTCCTAATTGGTTTGACTTTGTTTTTTTAGTTCACGTTCCTTAAGTGTGTTTTGAGGAAACTGTGTTGGTGGTTTGATTTTAGTTTGGGGGGAAAATTACAACCTATGTGAACTGAATGGCAATTACTGTAAAACAGGATCCATGCTGGGCCTGTTTGCTGTTCAGAAAGTCTACACATGGATCTCACACTCTTTACTTTCCTTTATCCCTGTTCGCCCAGGGCATAAAGCACAATCAGACATTTTCACTCTTGTTTTGGTGATGCTTCAATTTGAGGTGATTTGCAGTGATGGTCACAGTGGACTAAAGTCTATCTATGAGCAGAAAATTTTACAACCACCGCCTGCTGTGGTTTACTATTCCTGTTGCTGAACAGATAAACGTCTTAATTCAGTAACCTCAGCTTCAGTCCACACATACTAAACCTTACACATCCTGATTAACTTTCTATATCTGCAGCTATTCCACTTTCCTTTTATTCCTTTTTATATCCTCTTCATCTTATTTCCTCTAATTCTGCTTTCCCCTGCTTATAGTCCTCCTCTCCTCCCCTTTATCCTCCTCTTTCTCCTCCTCATCCTCTCCTCCTTCTCCCTTCTCCGGATATAAGTACAGCCAGATCTATTACCAAGCCCTGCGGATATACTGAGACAAAATGAGAGACTTTGATTTTCTAATACCATTAGACTATATATAAGTGAGTGTGTGTGTGCATGATTGTGTGTGCTTGGGTGGGGTAGTGGGGAGAGCCGATGGAGGACTCAATAAGAGAAGAAGAGCTGAGATTTATTAGTGGGACACAAGTCCAAAATCAATCAGGTGATTGAATCAGGATATTATTGGTCGTAAATTAGAGTTGTTTATGTCAGAAAGGGGAAGGAGCAGAGTGGAGGAAGAGGCTGAGTGCAGAACAAGCAACAGCAAGGTAAGCTAGTTGGTGAGCTTATCTGATCTTTTATGTCATGACCAATACATGCCCCCAGTTGCTAGCCTCACCGGAATGCCTTTTTAAGCAATACATTTTTAGTGTAGCATGCACTTTCTTATCCTGGCTCATTTCATTTTCAATATTAAAATCCATCTTCATCAAATTATGTAATGAGCAAATTAAATAAAAGAACAAATCTAAATCAAACACACGATGTGGATAGCTAAATAATACAGTGAATAAATACACCTACATATTAGTGAACAAACGCACATCTCAAGCATTTCAGCATCATTTTATCTTAATAGACGATATCCGAGAAAGTCAGGGAGAGTGTCTCTGCTTTCTCTGTCCATGACTCTATCCACGACTTTTTTCAATGCACATTTCTGGGTGCTTAATAGCATCATCAACTATTGTACATCTAACGTGAAAAGGAATCTCTTAATAATGATAAAATCAATATTACACGCAAGGAAAAAAGTATTTTGCCACCTACACATTATTACATGTACAGGCATAATACATAGGCATCAGTATGGAGTTGGTCCCCCCTTTGCAACTGTAAAAGCTTTCATTCTTCTGAGAAGGCTTTCTAGAAGATTTTGAAGTGTACCTGTAGGAATTTTTGCCCATTTGCCCAAGAGCATTTGTGAGGTCAGGCACTGATGCTGGGCCTGGTTCCCAGTCTCTGTTCTAGTTTATCCCAAAGGTGTTTAATGGGGCTAAGGTCAAGTTTTTCATTCCAAACTCATCCAGTGTCATGGAGTGTGAAGTGGAGAGGAGTGAGGACCCAAATGCAGATGCAGACTGGATAACTACAGGTGAGAAATTTATAAGTCCATAAACAATGTCCAATTGGTGAATTAACAGGAACGCTTAGAGGTAAGCCAAAGCACTAGGAATCCAACCACGAGGAAAACAGGGAAACGCAGAGGGACAAACAGGCTTAACAGTACAACACAACAAAGAACTAATGCATGACAGGACTATTCACAGACATGGAGGCAATTAAAGAAGTGGAAACAGGAGACTAACAAGAAACAAGTGCATGAAATCAACAATCACAGGGGAAGAAGCAACGTTCACAACCTATGAGAGAATTAAGAGAATAAAATAGGAAGCGCTCAAAGAACTAAACCATACAAAGAAACTTAAAAATTTGCCATACCAATAGCCTTAAATACTGAATGATAATGAAACTCACCTTTACATTTAACAAAAACTAGGATACAAAAGTCAAAAATCTATGTACCATGCCATTCAACCATGCCTTTATGGACTTTCCTTTGTGCACTGGGGCACAGTCATACTGGTACAGAAAAGGGCCTTCCCCAAACTGTTCCCACAAAAATGGAGACATAGAATTGTCCAAAATGAAGGATTAACATTTTCCCTCACTGGTACTGAGGGACCCAGACCAATCCCAGAAAAATAACCCCATAGCATTATCCCTCCTCCACCAAACTTTACAAATGCCACGGAGCAGTCAAGCAAGTAACGTTCTCCTGGCATTCATCAAACCTAGAGTTATCCATCAGACTGCCAGATAGAGATTCATCACAGAACATGTTTCCACTGCTCCAGACTCCAGTAATGGTGTGATTTATACCACTCCATCCTACACTTGGCATTGTGTTTGCTGATGTAAAGCTTGCAGCTGCTTGTCCATGGAGACCCACGCCATGAAGCACCCAGTGCACAGCTGCTGTGCTGATGTTAATGCCAGAGGAGGTTTGGACTGAACTCTGCAGTTAATGAGTGAGTGGAGTGTTGGAGACTTTTACACATTATCACGCTCAGCACTAGGTGACCCTGCTCTGTAACTTTACATGAATTGCCACTTCATGGCTGAGTTGCTGCTTCCACTTTGCAATGATACCACTTACAGCTGATAGTAGAATATCTAGGAAGGAAATGACTTGTTGCAACGGTGGCATCCTATTACAGTACCACATTTAAATTCGGCTTATTTAAAATGATCGATTTTTCCATAAATGTTTGTAAAGGCAGAGTTGCTTGATTTTATACACTTGTGGAAATGAGACTGAATTAAAAACTCAAATTCAGTGATTTACAGGTGTGGCCCTATACTTTTTTTTTTTTTAACCATACAGTATGTACAACACAGCAATATTGTCATCGTTCCATGACCCATATTTAACCCTTCTCAAAAATTCACAAATCACCAAATAGGTTAAAGTATTTTAAGTCTCAGTGGTACAATTTTCCAGCTATCCATCTATAAACTTGGCTTTTCAAAACTATAGATAATTTAAAAGATATCTCTGCTTTATTCAACTCAGGTCACTGTGATTTAGGTAATAAATTTATTGGTTATTATATAACACAAAGTATTTTGAGAAAGGAAACACAGCAATGTTGTTAAAATACAAATTATAATAAGATGAGATCATCCTTTTTGGTCTAGTGCAAGTTTAATATACCTGATTGATTATCACAGATTAAAGCATGTCTCATTGCGTGCGCACACACACACACACACAATATGCAAGGTATTTGCCTATAGCTTTTGAAGTTTGATAGAGACCATGTTCCCATGAAAAAGAGAAATGACCAGGACTCCCAACGCAGTTCACAGTTGAAACAACATCTAATAAAAAAGAAGAGCGGTGATATAAAGATAAGGCCTCGTAAATATAAATGGGCCAAGAGGCTGATAAGGCGAGAGAGAGATAGAGAGAGAGAAAGGGATGGAGAGTGAGCCTGAGAGGTGTACATACTAACATGAGCACACTGTAGTTCAGATGAACTGGCCTAACTGGAAGGCTGCCTTTCCACCTGGAATTAACAAGAACCCAGATTGTGTCTGGATCTAATGTACTTTAGGTGGGCTATATTTACTCCTGGCATTTTGGTATATACACTGACACATGACTTTGTTTCCCTCACCAAAACACAGATTATGCGATCACTTCCCCACACAATATTAAAACTACATGCTTCATGACTGAATAATTATGAAACATGATATATAATCACGTAAACATGTTGTTTTGCAGTTGGAACAAACTGAACTTGGAGCACACAAATTGTATTTATTTGTGGCAAATGACTCCGCTTGAAATGTTGTTTGGATAGAGGCATCTATTTATGTTCACAATTCGGTTACCTCATACCATAATTTGACTTTGTGAAAAGATAAATCACATTATAAATTGTAGTTTTGTACTCAGGGAAGCCCATACATGTAACTGATTCAAAATGGGCCTAAATTTATCCAATGTATCTACTTTTTTTTTCTCCATATGCTTGCTTTCATATTTGGTGATATCAAATCTTACTAGTGGTACTATGATGATTATTCAAATCAGTGCAGTAATCCAAATGGACAGTTGAAATAACATAAAAAAATACACAAGATAAGTAGCAGAAACAAGCAGCAGCATGTTATTAAGTGAATGTGTAAACTTGTTTAAGTGAAGGGGAATTCAACTTTCAAAAATCCTATTTCTATTAATGTCATTTCACAATATTCATTAACCACCTACTTTCACTGTCAAGAACATGTTGCATTCCTATAGCATTACAGAAATCCATCGTCATAAGGTTCATCTGCTCAATATCTTATCAACCAATCACATGGAAGCTACTCAATGCATTTAAGTGACCTGCCGAAGTTCAAACTGAGCAACAGAATGAAGGGAAAAAGGTGATTTAAGTGAGTATTTCAGAAACTGCTGATCTACTGGAATTCCCCATCCCTGTGCTTAACAGAAAAAGGTCAGAAAAAGAGAAAATATCCAGTGATCAGCAGTGCTCTGGGCAAAAATATCTTGTTCATGCCAGAGGTCAGAGGAGAATGGCCTGACTGCTTCGAGCTGATAGGAAGACAACAGTAACTCAAATAACCAGCAGTAACTTCAAGGCATGCAGACGATCATGCACAATATGCCAAACCTTGAAGTAAATGGGCCACAGTAGCAATAGACCACAACAGGTTCCACAACATGAACCTGAGACTACAATTAATAGGGGTTCACCAAAATTTTATAATAATAGATTAGAAAAGTGCTGCCTGGTCTGTTAAGTCTCGATTTCTGCTGAGACATTAGGGTCATAGGTCAGAATTTGGCAAAAACAACATGAAAGTATAGATCCATCCTGCCTTTTATCAACAGGTCAGGCTTCTGCTGCTGGTGGTGTAATGGTGTTGGGGATGTTTTCTCGGCACACTTTGGGCATCACACTTTGTGAGCATCATTTAAACACCACAGCCTACCTGAACACTGTTGCTGAGCACGCTCCTAACTTTATGACCACTGTGTGCCCATCCTACACATGCTTTCAGCAAGCTAATGGACCATGTAACAACATGCAAATCATCTCAAAGTGGCTTCTTGAAGATGACAATGTGTTCACCGTATTCAAATGGCCTCCAAGGCCAACCGATCCCAATCCAACAAAGTATCTTTGGAATCTGGTAAAACAGGAGATACTTATCATGGATGTGCAGCCAACAAATCTGCAGCAACCGTGTGATATTATTATGCCAGTATGGACCAAAGTTTCTGAATGTTTCCAGCACCTTTTTGACTCTATGCCACAAAGAATTAATGTGGTTCTTTTTTTCTGTTATGTTCTTTTCTTTCCTTTTTTTTACCCGTTTGTACCGAAAATTGCTTTATGTACATCATATGAACTCAACATTTTTTTATTGACTTATGTGGCAAACCCCACCATCTGGTACTCCCAAGTACCATCAACAGTGTTTGGAAATACTCCTTGAACCAGCTCTGGGTCTCATTTAGAAATTCCCATGTCAGCATCTCCCAGATGTTGGGGGAAAAAAATCATCTTTCTCTTCATCATTACAGCAAACAATTCTTCAATAGCTTTTGAACCCTTCTCTGCTTTTCCTTTTGCCCTAATCCACTTTCTCTGTAATTCCCCAGACTTCCTGTTTATGTTTTTTTTTTTCTCATGGCAGTAAGTCTCTTTTTTCCCCTTTCACTGTTTTCCTCTCCCACATCATCATTTTTTCTGTTTTTTGTAAACATAGCTTGTCATTTGATGGCCAGATGTCAAATGGTCAAAGACAAGCAAGTTACAAATGAAAGTAGATTTTTTGTTCTCAGGGATATTATGTGTATTGGGCCAGCTTTGTGGGCTGCAGTATTGACTAGGTCATTTGGACTCTTTTGTATATAAGCATTCAAGTTAATCCCTTCCCTTATATTCATACTTATCAACCACAACATTAAATGAGTGAAATGATTTGTGATACTAATTTTATTGTTACAATGCACCTGTAAAGTGGTGGGCTATATTAGGTAGCAAATAAAATGTACTGGAAGCAGGAAAAGGGGTAAACATAAAGATCAAGGCCAAAACTAGGATGGATAGATAATTTGGCAAGTTCAAAATTTAATCTCAAAGTTGAGATTAGTTTAACTAAAAACCCACATATTTGATTGCAGTTATTTTTCCTGTAATCACTAGAAGGTACTGAATTCCACTGAATCTTAACAGTCGTTTATTGTGTGTAGGGCACTGAAGGCTTCTTGATGTGCGTAGGGAGCAAAGGCTGGCCCACATCTGTGGCTTCTGTAGCAAAAGATCCGGAACACCTTAATGCAGGGTGTGATTAAAAAAAGATGTATGACCAAACAATGCAGCTTACATGGAATGTGTATGGAACCGAATAGCTATAGACCATCTGAGTACCCATGCTGACCCCTGTCCACTGTCAAATAAACCAACTATGGGCATGGAGAAATGAAGGAGGATGGTGTTTTCTATGGAACCACATTCTTTTACATCATGTGCACAGCTCTGTATGTGTGTGTGTGTGTGTGTGTGTGTGTGTGTGTGTGTGTGTGTGTGTGTGTGTTATTACCTGGGAAACAGATGGCAGCAGGATGCACTTTTGGGAGAAGCCAACAGTAATGTTCTGCTGGAAGACTCAGGTTCTTGGCATTCTTGTAATTGTTCCTTTGATGTGTATCAACTACCTAAACATTTCTGGAAATGACAACACTCCTTCATGACAATTATATTCCCTGATGGCAGCAGCTTCCTTCAAATGAGCAGTGCACATGGCCACACTGCAAAAAAAA
>VUQH01025067.1:4881-15385 GCA_015106775.1 Etroplus canarensis
TTGTAAACATGACAGAACCATCGTTATATAAGAAAGTTGTGCTCTGAAAAGCAGCGCAAGGATGATACAGGTGGACGGGATACTAGTTGGTGGCAGTAATGCACTCTGTTTGCCAACCGCCAATAAAATTTACAAGAAGAAGAAGAAGAACCATAATTATTTGGCTTACAGTGAACATCACGCCAATGAAAATATAGGATATAGAATTTAAAAATGTCCAAGATATCCTTGAAATGCTCACCTTTGCACTGCAGACCCTGCCTGAAGAGGCCTTTCAGCAGCTTCTTGCAGTGCTGGCAGACAGTAGGCCGAGTGTAGGAGTGAATAAGGAATGTGTGAGGAACTTTGACCTTTGACAGTAAGATCTTGTCAAGCTCGATGGGACGGCCAACGTATGACTGCGAGCTGGAACGCCGCTCTCTACTAGGGAAATAATCTAACTGGTTCTTCGGCTGTCAGGAGAAACAAGCAAAAAATGTAAGTTTCCAGTTTTCTCCAGTTAATAGAGTCTGTTGGAATGTGAATGTGGTCGACAAACTGGCTGCTGGCTACACAAATTTCCCATGGCAAGTCACACAACCCAGGTTTAAAATCAGTGCAGTAGAATATAGTAAGAGTTTGGTGTGTTGGCTCTGAGGTCATCCTTGCTACAAATGTGGTGCATACAGTTCAGTCCATAAGTTTTGGGACAAATACGTGCTTTTGTTTTTTGTTCTTTTTGTAATTTTGCCTGTACGCACCACCATGGTGGATTTTAAATCAATCAAAACATGATCTAAGTGCAGTTCTTTAACTCAAGGGGTTTGACAAAAGAATCGCATTAACTGTTTAGGAATTATAGTGATTTTTATACACAGTCCCCCATTTTCAGAGGCTCAAAAGTAATGGGACAAGCTAACATAAATTAAATTTAAGGCATGTGTTCAGTACTTGGATTTGCAGTCAATGACTCCCTGAAGTCTAGAACCCATTAACATTGCCAAATAATGTGTTTCCTCCCTGCCGGGCCTTTTTCTGCAGCTGCCTTCAGTTGTTGCTTGTTTGTGGGTCTCTCTGCTTTCCGTTTTGTCTTAAGTAACTGAAAAGCATGCTCTGTTTCTTTGCCTTGAGAAACTCTGGGGTCGCTTTTCCAGCATGCTTTGGTTTATCGTCCATTTGCACTGTGAAGCATCATCCGATCAGTTTTGCATTATTTTGCCGAATCTAAGCAGAGAGGACAGTCCTGTACACTTCAGAATTCGTCCTGCTACTATTACCATCAACGATATTTATCACTGCATGCCCATGCCATAACATGTGGTGTGCCGTCTCCATACTCTTCTCTTCACATGATTCTGATACCCACCCCACCCCACCCGCACTGACAATGCTAAATCTGCCTCATTGAGAATGTTCTTCCCTTGGCTCGATGTTGTGAAGAGCTTTTCTAACCAAAGAAAAGAATTCTGTGATCACCCTCTTTATTTGTATTCTGTGGTCTTTTGAGCCTTCTGGTGTTGGGGAGCGGGCCAGTGTATTTTTTTTCTTTTTGAGAATGTTCCATAGTGTTGTTTTGGCCTCTCCTAAAGATTTTGCTAACTCTCTGATAGGTTTATTATGTTTTTCAGCCTAATAATGGTCTCTTTTACTGACATCAACATCTCTTTGGACCTCATATTGAGAGTTTTAATCAACAGATACCAAATGAAAACTCAAGGCTTGGAATCAATTCCAGATCTTGTATCATTAGTTTGTCCTGGAATAATGAGGGAACAGGCCTCACCTGGCCATGAAACTACTTGTCCATCAGTTGTCCCATTACTTTTGAACCTCTGAAAATGGGGGACTGTGTATAGAAATGGGTGTAATTCCTAAACAGTTAATGCAATTATTAATTATCTCCAACCTTCAAACCAAAAACTGTCATCAGAACAAATGATACAATTTAAATGAGTGTGAAGTCTTTCAGTGAAACCTCTGATGGATTTTTTACATGGTTTGTTATCATGCAGTGGTGGGACTTACCTCCATACTAGGACTGACCGGAGACTGGAAAGTAAAACAAGAACAAAACGAAGTTACAGTTACATTTCTGAAAAACTGTGTTCCTCATCCACAGATCTTTATTTTCAGTACTAACCAGTAAAGCATCATCAGTGTAGTGGGGAGGCGAAGGCTCGGCAGAGAGGGGGCGGCCAATGTTGATGATCCCGCCTGTCAACGAGACATTGGACGGACGGCGCCTCCTCACCCCGCTGCAGTTGTTGGGGATCTTAAAGGCACAGCGCTTGTGATAGTTCTGACCGCAACCTGGAGAAAGTGACAGCCTCTTTAACTTTTCTAATCTCATCTTGAACTTTGTTTGACTAGAATAATTCTTGGACCTCATCAGGAGAAGACCTTCCTACCTTCACATTTGAGTCCTTGACGCACGAGTCCCCACAGCATTTCCCCACAGTGGTCGCAGAAGGCTGGAGCTCGGTACGAATGGACGAACAGGCAGTGTGGACGGATCTGGAAGTCCTCGACTGTGGCTGAAGCTGCAGATAACAAATTACCAAAGATATGAGTGAAATCAACAACCACCCAAGCAATTTTTTTTCTGTGAAGTAAGCCAGCATTTCTACTGGAAAGCTGAGTCACTTCACAGACTCAAAGTTACACTTACTAACAACTGAAAGAACTTTAAGCAACAGTTATAAAATAGAAGTTTGGAATGATCTTGAACTTTCAATTCAAAAGGAAAACATTCTGTAAGAATAATGTAAGAACTACAGGGACATAAGTGAGAAGACATTTCTAAAAGGATCTGAAGCTAAAGCAGTGAAATAAGTTTAAATGTCAACCAAAGTGCGAGCACTCCCAATAACTGTGCGGCAGCTATGGAGGCAGTCACCGGAAGATAAAACACAGAAAAACGCATAAGTATCAAATAAAATGAAACACAGAACCGAATGCCCTAAAATCACCTGGAGTGTATTTTTCATGTATTAGCTATGAAAACAAAGAGGAAGGTCCCTGGTTTGATTCCAGGTGGGGACACAAGCCCCTCTCACCATGGAGGGTAGCGTCGGGAAGGGCATCTGGTGTAAAACCTCTGCCAAATTACTAATGCGGATTAATCCGCTGTGGCGAACCCTTGGGGAATACAAAGGAGCTGCCGAAGGTACATTCAGCTATGAAAAGAAAAGTTTCGGTTGAGGAGAAAGTGTTAAAGTAAAGTAAACCTGACAGGAAATGACAGTGTAAGCACCGAAAGGAGCTGAAATGTGTTCAAATGTAAGTTATACTGCACACACTTTAAGTATTTGTGTCTGCTGAAGTATCTCCAGACTTCACAGCAATGAAAGAAGCAGAAATGTAACATAAAATGAAAATATGTACTGTTGAATATACACTCGCCAATCACATGGCAGCAACTCAGCGCAGTTAGGCACGTAGCCGAGATCAAAATGAGCTGCTGAAGTTCAAACTGAGCATCAGAATGAAAAAGAACGGTGACTGAAGTGACCTTGAATGTGGCATGGTTGTTGGTGCTGGTCTATGGGATTTTAGCAATGCTGGGAGGAAGTCTAAAATTCTGATTTATAACTCAAAGATAAAAAATATAAAATGTGTAAGTTACTGCATTGGAAATGAACACGTAAAGTTTAAATATATCATATTCCAATACAAGTTTTCAGACTCTCTTTCTGAGTAAATACAATAAGGATAAAATGAAGCTTGCGGTTGTTTTTATAGCCTCATATGATGGTCTTTATATTCTCCTGTATTCTCTTTTATTTAGCTGTTATTTCAGCTGCTGTTCCCTCCGGTAACCATCTCTGGGTTTCACTAGGGATGCATTATCCATAGATTGGCATGCCTTTTTTGAGTCACACCTGATAATTTTAGCCATTTCTTTCTTAAGTATGACATGCACACACACACACACACACACACACACACACACACACACGCACACACATACACATACAGTATATACTCTATCAGCTCTTGCCGTACTTTGCCTTGTGTGAACCTGAATACTGTTACCTAGTATATATTGCTGCTTCATTTTCTTTGTGCTAGTTTCCATGAGTCTCAAAGCTGCAAAGCCTGTGACTTTCTGGTGACTTGTAATTTTAGCTGACTGGCATGGCATTAGACAGGTTAAACTTCACTTTGCCATAATAAAAGCTTTGTTCACATGCATTGGGTAAAAGCCAGACTTTAGAAAAGTGCATGTCCTGCGGAGCCAGTCAAAATGTGGAACATTGTCTCAAGAAGTGGGGCAAGGGCTGTGCAGTCCCACATAAAGAAGGATATCTGGTCACCCTAAAGACAACAGTAACTCAAATGTGAGTCTTGACTGTTGAGCAAGACATGAAGGAACTGGGTAAGACGTGGGATGAAATTTTCAAACTCGCACAAGACCTTATGCTCCGATCGGAGTGATGAGGATTAACCTAACCTAACTCAACTAACCACTCGTTACAACCAAGGTATGCAGGAGAGCATCTCTGAGTGCACCACACGTCAAACCTTGAAGCAGATGGCCGACAGCAGCAGTAGACCATAGTGGGTGTTACTACTGTCAGCTAAGAACAGAAAACTGAGGCTATAATTCAAACTGGCTGGTGTGATGAGTCTCAACTTCTGCTGTAATGTTCAGATAGCAGGTCAGAACACCAAAGCATGGATCCATTCTGCTTTGTATCACTGAATCAGGCTGCTGGTGGTTTAATGGTGTGGTGGATATTTTCTTGACACACTTTGAGCCCCTTAGGACCAACTGAGCATTGTTTAAACACCACAGGCTAGCTGAGTATTGTTGCTGAACATGTCCATCCTCCCCTCCCTGAGCCTGGTTCTGCTGGAGGTCTCTTCCTGTTAAAAAGGAGTTCTTCCTTCCCACAGTCGCCAAGTGCTTGCACATAGGGGATCGTCTTATCGTTAGGGTTTTTTCTCTAACACTGAAGGATCTTTACCTTGCAGTGTAAAGCGCCTTGAGGCGACTTTTGTTGTGAATGGTGCTTTTATAAATAAAGTTGATTTGAACTAAACTGAACTGAACTGAACAGAAACCATTGTACCCATCTTCTGATGGCTGCTTCCAGCAGGATAACACACCATGTCACAAGACCTCAACCCATTTGAGCACTTTTGTTTGTTCCATGAAGAATTAAGGCAGTTCTGAAGGCAAAAGGTGTACCTAATAAAGTGGTTGGTGAGTGTACTTTTTGCAGTATTTAGTGATGTATTTTTGTAGTTAATACTGTATTGCAACCATCAGTATTAATGGCATTTATTTAATAACGTTATGTTCAGTCAGTATAAGACCTGAACACAGTACATGACTACTTCCAAACTCCGTCGGTTGTTCCTTCAGCCAATAAACTGGGACATTCTTCATACATGTTGCTTCACTTAAACATATTTTCTAGTTGCATAAACAACAATGAACAATTTTCTCACTTAACCTCAAGTATAGGAAAACTAAGAGTGAAAAAAAGGACTATTCCAGTGAAATCCAGTGAAAACAGTCCAGTATGTTAGACTTTCTATCGCCAAAGACAACCCAGTCTGCAGTGCCATCTTTTTCCAGTGTTTCTACGTGTTTTTATATTATTTCATACATGAGCAGCTGCTGATCTGGGGTGACTGGGCTGTTGGCCACAGCGGCCATCTGAGCCCAAACATCCCCCAGCTGTTTTCACAAAAACACAGTTGGGTGCACAAGCAGTGCCGGCAACTCTCGCTGTGAACCTCATAGTGCCAAACAAAGAATCAAATGGTTATTTTTATAATATTGTATGAAATGACAATGAATACGCTGGCAAAGTGAATGGAGTTCCTGGTAAAGCCACCAACTGAATCTGCAGTTTTCTGGATAGAGAGTTTTCTGTCATGATTTAGCCATTCAGCTGTAACTTTACCATTTTAGTTCACTCCCTCTGCTCTTATTTAGTCATTTGGTGCTTAACACGGCCACTATTTTCAGTCAACAAGTTCTAAAATCCCACTTTATACTACAGCGATTGCTTGGCAGCAAAAGGCTGATACACGTTTAGAACCGGTGAACACACAGATAGTGCCACATTTAGCAGCTTACGAACCCGATGTCCCCGTTAGGAGTTGGTAGAGGCCAAAAAATGGAACTAAAAGCGAGTAGATATCATAATCAAGAATTCAAACATGATCACACTACAATTGGAGAACTTGTTGCCAACCAGTTCAACATACAATATATGGATAAAAGTATTAGGCCACCTACACATAACACCTCCATGAGCTTTTATGGCATCTTATTCCATTCATCTGCGAAGGCTTTCTACAAGTTTTGGAGCATGTGGGAATTTTTGCCCATTCATCAAAAAAATTTGTGAGGTCGGACATTGGTGTTGAATGAGAGTGCCCTGCTTGCAAGCTCCATTCTAGTCCATCCCAAAGGTATTTGATGGAGCTGAGGTTGGGGCTCTGTGAGCACCAGTAAAATTTTTCCCACGCCAAACTCATTCCACCATGTCTTCATGGGTCTTACTTTGTGCACTGGGGCACAGTCATGCTGGACCAGAAAAGAGCCTTTTCCAAACTGTTCCCACAAAGTTGAAGCATAAGATTGTCAAAAATGTCTTTGTAAGCTGGAGCAGAGCTCCAGGCCAACCTGAGAAAAAACAACCGCTTTACATCACTTCATCTGACAGTCGGCATTAAATTTGGTTATTTAAGGCTTGCATGCAGTTGCTCAGTCATGGAAACTTAAGCTATGAAGCTCCTGGTCCTCCGTGTTGGAGATGAGGTTCTGCCCCAAGTGGAAGAGTTCAAGTATCTTGGGGTCCTATTCACGAGTGAGGGGAGGATAGAGCGGAGATTGACAGATGGATTGGGGCAGCGTCTGCAGTGATGCAGACATTGTACCGATCTGTCGTGGTGAAGCGGGAGCTGAGCTCTAAGGCAAAGCTTTCGATTTACCGGTCTATCTACATTCCTACCCTCACCTATGGTCATGAACTGCGAATACAAGCGGCTGAAATGAGCTTTCTCCACAGGGTTGCTGGACTCACCCTTAGAGAGAGGGTGAGGAACTCAGTCATTCGGGAGAGGCTCAGAGTAGAGCTGCTGCTCCTCCACATCCAAAGGAGCCAGTTGAGGTGGTTCGGGCATCTGATTAGGATGCCTCCTGGACGCCTCTTACTGGAGGTGGCTAGAACTGGACGTGACGCCTTTCACCTGTCAAAGATAACATCTCCCAGACCTGGGCCAAAGCCTCTGTGGGATAACGTCAATGGGAACCCATGAAGAAAGCCTGCCTGTTTCCCCCCACCAGTCATACAATACGTCCCAACCCAAAGCCCAGTGCACACTGGGGGAACCCCCAATAATGGCAGATTTCTCCTCATCATGTCCAAAAGTACTGTTCATATTTGGGCCAGATTATAACCAGCAACCTGCTGCTCCTCTGGGGGTATATACCCACCAAGTTAGCTGAAGCTTCTCCAAATGTGTAATCAGTCATTGGGATAAAATCAGAACCTGTTAAAGGTGCATCTGAGAAGCATCACATGAACAAACTGCTTGGTGTTTCTGCAACGAACACTTCAGGCCTAGTAACATGCCAAACCTGAGGAGCGATAAAAATAAAACATAAAGGGACATCGTTGCCTTGCAAAAATCCCTTCAGCTATGACCGAGCAGCTAACTGAAGCAATTTATACTCTGGTACATGATTTGTTCTGCGGCAGAAACCGGAGACTGCCCACGAGGCCGGCGTTTGTGTCCCGACTTCCATCGGCACAATGCTGCTGACTGTACAGCACAGAGCAGCTCTGTCCACGCACCCCTCACTGGCACCGTTTCACTGCACGCTGCACAATGACACCAACACACACACACACACACACACACACACACACACACACTTCTTTGTCAAGGATTTACTTTGCAAAAAGAAGCACAATCAGCTGATCCAGAAAAATGAGCTTACCAACGCATCGGAGAGGCCAGTGGGAAGAAAACATGAAAATACCGGAGCCAAGCTACACACATTATACAGGGGACAGCCACAATCCCCAACTCTACAAAGGCTGGGACGCTGTGGAAAATGTGGACAAGACGTGAATACAGTAATTTCCAAATCCTTTTTAACCCACATTCACCTGAACACAGCACAGTCTGGAAACGAACAGTGATTCTGAGTCCGACGCCTGCAACACGTCAGGAGCACGTTTACCACAGTGCTCCATCACGTTCTCCAACAGCACTCAGCAAGCATTTGGAACCGATGACACCGACTGCTGAAGTTCTGGAGACACAAGCCCCTCTCACTGAACAGTTGCGTCAGGAAGGGCATCCAGCGTAAAACCTCTGCCAAATTACTAATGTGGATTACTCTGCTGTGGTGACCCCTTGAGGAGAATACAAGGGAGCAGCTGAAGGTACACCGTCTTGCTGAAATAACAGGGACAACCCTGAAACGGACGTTGTCCAGATGGAAGCCGATGTTGGTCCAAATCCTGTTCCATACCATCACAGATGCTGGCTTTTGAAACTAAGTGTTCAAAAACAATTTTAAAAAAGTGACCGCTGCAACCTTTCTGCAGTTTTCATGCTTTTTTAAATATCTGATGATTTTTTTATGCTTCTCTCTATGTTGGCAACTCCACCATTGCTCCCTTCCTGCCCCGGCCTATTATTCAACCAATGACAATTTGATTTAGGCAAAGTTGGCTTTCTGGAGGACTGCACGCCAGCACCTTTGCATTAGTTGCATTTCCCCTCTGCGTTGGCAAATCCCAATGCAGATGGACACAACTGCAGTACCATAAATCAAGCATTAGCCTTTCAGGTGTGCTCCTTTTACACCCAATCCTGGTACTATCACCTATTACCAATGTGTCTATTTTCCAAGAAAACCAACACAGTGCATCAGTTTGAACACTAAAGGATGGCACCTGGTGCCACAGGAACATGTATTTTACATTTAAAGACAGCTCAGTTCTTGAAACCTTGGGAAGCTCATTTTGAAGCCGTAGCACCTGATATGTTTTCTGTGTCTGATGTAAGTGGTTACTGTAACCAAGCTGCATGAAAACTGAGCTGATGTTTCTTTTAGATCTGTCCAGTTTTATTTCTGTTTTTCAGTACCGTAAAATATATTTTTTCTTCTTTCCCTTTTTCTTCATCCTAATGTGCCTACTGTTTTGTAAAAAGTTTTAAATCTCCACTTTGTGCTGTCTTCAGCTGAATATAAACTTTGTAAATCACTGCATCTGTTTGAATTCACCTCTTAAACAGCATCTTAACTTTTTTTAGAATAGATGCTTGTAATGAATTTTCTCTCAGATGCTTTGATTCTGACCGACATGCTACTGGAGCCACTTCACACTGACATGAAAATGAAGTTCATAAGCTGAGTGACTCTCTTCATCCACTCCAGCTTTCATGGAAACCTTCTGGGATTATTTGGCTCTGACATATTCATAATTCATAACCCACTTAGTTCAGGCCAGCCCTTTCTGTGTACGCCATGATCCTCTCTTCCTAGATGTGTTATGTGACTAAGCAAAGCAGCGCCTCTTTCTCCCCCTTCCTCCTCCCTCACATTCCTTTCCTCTCCTCCCACTCGATCCTGCAGCAGTGAGTCCCAGCTGCTTGTTTTTCCTGCGCTGTGCACTTCCAGCCACATTATGTGAAATAATCCACCCTTATTGCGCCTCTGTGGGTGGACACACGACTGGAAGCCGACACTGATGGGGTTGAAGGTCTATTTCTGTGCGCAGAGGAAGAACAAACCCTACAAACGCCCAGCCCGGTGCACCTGCTGCTGTTTGTGAGTGCAAGTCAAACTCTGAGTCAGCAGCGCCGCCCCGTCGGGTTACGCCAACTATCTGAGCGAGCTTGTCGGTCCAGTTCATTTCAGAGGCGGCCACGTGGAAAATTCCATCAGCCTCAGAGCTCACAGACACGGCAGCAGTAACCGCTGGGTGGAAACAGACAGGAAACACTCTGATTATAAGGTTTCTCCTTCCTCTGACAGCTGAGAAACATCTTTAAATCAAACACCATCATTCTTACTGAAGATGACTGATTTACTTGAACCCTGAAATTTAAAGATTATTCAAACAATCAAAAAAAAGGAGTGTTTTAGGCTCAGACCAAGAGGTATGTTACACTTTCCACATGCATGAGTCCACTAGGAGACGAGATGAGATCTTCTTTCAGCTGCTGCCTTTATGTGGTGAGAAGAAAGAAGGACATGAGCAAAACTGAGAGGTGAAGAAGAGAGTGCAGGCAGGGTGGAGTGGGTGGAGATGAGTGTCAGGGGTGCTTTGTGACAGAAGGATAGCAGCAAGAGTGAAAGGGAAGGTTTACAAGACAGTAGTGAGACCTGCCATGATGTATGGTTTGGAGACGGTGGCACTGACAAAAAGACAGGAGGTGGAGCTGGAGGTGGCAGAACTGAAGATGTTGAGATGTTCACTGGGAGTGACCAGGATGGACAGGATTAGAAATGAGTCCATCAGAGGGACAGCTCAGGCTGAGA
>VUQH01025071.1:0-10885 GCA_015106775.1 Etroplus canarensis
GCTGAAGTTGTTTTTCTCATGTTATTACTATTACTATTTAGGGCATTTTCCAAATCCATCACGTCTTTTTTAGTGGAGTACCTCATAATCCCGGAGTGACACATTTAGTCTGTTATTGTGACTGTAGCTATATCTATATATATAGTCCTACTTTTTTTTAAGATTGCAGTTGTGTAAAGTGTCCAGGGTGCACCATTAGACGTGAAGTGACTGAGACAGTATAAATACCGTCGGCCAGAAAGTAGAGCATATGTTAGAAAGGTGCTTGATTTTCTTGGGAAAAATGTTCCTCATAATTCATTTGGTATCTTGCTTAATTGCGTTTGTTGTGACTTACTGAAATCCTTAAACTTGTACTTAAACAACTGTGCAGCCCACTTAACATACATGACAATATAGTGATCCCAATTTGCAGAGCAATCTGAGTGGGACAGGTAAATGGAGATTTTGATTCATTTAATTGCTTTCCTTCTTGGAGCTTCAGTATACTGTAAGATAATTCCCCAGTGAGTTTTACTGTTTTGGCTTAATTTATTATGATAAGACCCTTTCACAAAAGATGACGTCTGTATCGTCCTTTCCAAAAGTTTGCATTATAGCCCATCCAAAAAAAGCTTTATTTAAAGCTTAATTTAAATCTCTTGAGTTGAATCTTTGTAGACCCTACAGCACAGCCTATGGAAGTGACCAACACCCTTACCAGCATTTATGCTTGTGCTGGTGTGCCTCCAGCTGCATTGATACAGTGTGTAGTTACATTTTTATGGCAGCGTACATTAGGTTATGACACAGGGTTTCAAAAGGGTTTGCAGTTTGCAGTTATGTCGCTACAGCATCAATACAGAAGCATAAATCCACTGTAAAGCATAGTATTCGAGTTTTCAGACTAAAACTGGGTCAGTAGCATTTTCAAAAGGCCACATTTTAGCTGTTCTGAAATGCCTGTTTAGCATGGATATCGCAGTTTTAAAATGTGTCTGTAATTTATTGGTGTTGATTTACCCTAAGTTGAGCACATTTTAGCATTTTGTGTACACCACATTCAGGCTTTATAAAATTACTTGTTCAGAATAAGCTAACTGAAAGCAGTCCTCATTTTGAAATCGTTGTCCCTGACCAGTGGTAACCTTTTAACTCCATTGCACTGTGGTGGAGCTGATTGGCTATTGGATATATATTGCCTACAGGGTCACCAGGGTCATTCAGCTTGTCTCACACAGGCGATGCCTACCTTGGCCTACGTTCCCTCAATGGGGAGGGTCTGAACATCACCCCCTCTCTACAGCCTCAGGTATGCACTGAGGACAGCTGTGGAGTTAACAGACTTGACCTCAATGCTGTTAACCTAGCCACCCCACTTCACTAGATACCTTCCCTTAGTCTTGCTCCTTTTTTACCTCTCCTCAGATGCTGCCCTGAGTGTCTTTATCATCACCAGCTCCTGCCCCACACAAATAGACCATTCTTTGCTATGTAGACAAAATCTTGAGGAGCACATGGCTTTACTCAAGTGGAATAAAGTGTTTGTTTGAGGCTATTGAAATGTGTGTTCTTGCATATCCCTCTGTAGTCCCTACCAAATATTCAGCGAGCATAGGACCAGGTTCAGTATGGAAAACCCTGTGTGGGGTCATTGGGGTTCTTCATCAACACTCCTGCAGCTGGAATATTCCTACAAATCAAGGCTAGGGATTGATCAAGTAATCCCTCTGGTTAACTGTCAGTTCCTTCACCTCTAGGTTGTCCTATATTTCCAACTGTATCAAAGCATCCTGCTTTTCTCAATCCTTGTTTTCGCTAACTGTTCCAAACATCCCATCTCTATATATAAAACCCATTTCCAAAACTGCTGGGACACTGTGTAAAGTGTGAATTTAAGCCCTATATTCAATGGAGAATAGTACAAAGGCAGCATGTTGAATGTTGAGATAAAGACATAGGCATGAGTACTACTGTTTCTGTAGTTTTTGAAAGAATTGTTTACTCATTTTTGCTTGGTATAGCATTTCATCTGTTCAACATTTCAGGACATCCTTTGTTTTACTTTGGTGTTGTTTAATGTGTCAGTGAGTGACAGGTCTAGACTAGGTTAGCGTCTGGATTCTTTTGATCCAGGGCCATGCTGCCGTAATACATGCAGAATATGGTTGGCATTGTCTTACTAAAAAAAGCAAGGCTTTCCCTGAAAAGGGTGCTGCCTTGATAAGAGTATGTTTTCCCAAAAATGTACTTATCATGTTACTGACTAAAGCTAATTAATTTAGGAAATTTTCCTACAGGTTTTCTTGTCATTTTACTGTATTTTGTTACGCCTGTGCCAACTTTAATAATTTATCGTATTAATAATGAGGATTTTTTAAAAAAAATCTCAATTACTTTTGTTTCCATTTTACAGTTTTCTATTAAATATAGAATTTATATATATATATATATATATATTAGTTTTTACTTGTATTTACACAGAATCCCAACTTTTTGGAAACCGTGTTGAATTCACATCCCTACCTGTGTAGATGAAGAAGAAATTTCTTCAAAGTAAATTATTTTTGTCATTTGTCTGTTAATAGAAGTGTAGTTTTTATTGTTTTGGATGGATCCACAGATCTCTTCTGTTAAGCACTAGTAATTTACTCTGAAAAAGTATAAGACTGCCTTTTGGTTTCAGCTGCAGTCTTTCATTCAGAGAATAAGTGGATTAATGGAGAGTCATGAAGTTGATGGGTGAGCTGCAAATTTTAGTGCTTGCACTGAAACAGCATAGTAGAGCAGCTGTGTCTTTGAGTAATGCAGTCTGGCTCTAATGCATACAGGAGAGGTTTGTGGATGCTGTAGCTCCCCTGGTCAGTCTGTTGTTGTCTGGATAAAAAGTATGACACAAATAATTTTTAAAAAATGTTTTGTCTCCGACAGGTGGATACCCTGCACCCTGCTACACACCTGACGGGCGGCTATGAGGAGTTGTCAGGTAGTGGCCTCTACACCCCTCATCGCCTGGATGTAAGTACCAACTTGTAACTCCTCTTGTGGTGTAGCTGCTCAATAAATACATTTAGGTAGTCAGGATACCTCTCTGTAATTTGCTCTTATTAAAGTATATACAATTTTACATTTCTGAAATCTGCAATATTTTTAATGCCATAGTTAAATCCTTGTACTTTCTTTGTGTTTCATTTCACCTTGCTTTTGAAGCTGTTACTTAAGGCTAAAAATTATTATTATTATTAAATGTTTACAAGTAAGCTGGTTACATTCAGTAGTTTCCAGTAAACTGAATTCTTCAAGAGCTAGAAAACAAGAAAAAAGCCTAGGAAATCTTTCAATAAGTCTTCCAATTTCTGTTATTTTTGTCTGCCATTTTTTTAATGTACTTGATTTTCTCTGTTTAAACATTTGATTTGTTGCCTTTAAACTGTTTTTCAATTTAATATAGATTGTAATTTTTTTTATACATCATTTCCTTTTTTTCAGTAATGGTCTTATAGAAGTAACCTGCTGCATGTAAAACAGGTTAAAGGAGTGGATGTAAACATAATCTCAAGTTATGCAATAGGTTGATTGCTCAGAGTGATCTAGTAACACACAGGAATGTATTAAGTCAGGAAGCTGCTGTGCTACATTTTAACGGAGGTGTTTCTGGGAATGCTTGCCGTTTTTCCTCTTGAGGGTGCATCCTTTGAGTAGCAAGCACAAATATAGCTGATTTAGTCTGCTATTTATAAAAATCCATTGAATGCAGAATTGCGTATTCTGTTTTTTTGCAGGCTAACAGCTGGCAGGACACCACCAACCCCCCCTCGGTTACCTCCCCTCCTGGTCCTCCTGGCAGTGTCCACTCCGACACCTCCAACTGATTCAATGGCTCTTCCTGCCGTCACTTCACACTGCAGTCTGCTTCGACTACCATCCTTGGTCCCCATTTTTTTCACTACTCCCTAGTCTCTCAATTAGATGGCCATACTTGGCTCTATTTGCATTTCATAAACACACTGTGCTGGAACACAGGACAGTCAAACTGTATTTAGGAGGACTTCTCCATCCAGCTCCACTCCAGTGCTCAAAGCTCATAACTCTGAAAGGAAAGGGGGATGGAGTTGACTGATGCTGAGAAAACACGTTCTATCGGACTTTTTGAAAACCACTCACCCAGCTGTGTAGATGATCATGATGTCTGTACATTATGTGTATATGCACGTTAACTTCACACAGTACTCACACAGTTTGTTCATGTGCTGTTGACCTTTGCACTTAACCCTTTGCTTTGGAAAACTGTGTGTGATTGCCTGTATCTCTTGAAGCCTTGGCATTTGAGAGCCAAACTGTTGATACGGATCACCAGGGAGCTCTGCTCACCTTGCTCGTACCAAAGTGCTGCCCCAGTTGTCGTCAACACACCTGTTCCTCCGAGATCACCCTCTGCCAACTCAACGCAAGACACTGTGGTATCTTCCAGTCCTTTATAGCTTGATGTTTCATTCTGTTGGAGATTTCAAAGGTAATATCCGCGATATGCACTAAGGTGCATGCAACATAACATACACCTCACAATTTTACAGTCGTTTTCATAGTGAGCTGACATAAATGATGTGTCAAGCACAAAAGTTAGCATCCTTGTTATGGGTGTCTCTACCTGTAAAAAGGTAGTTAAGGGGATCACTGTTCTAAACCAGGCAGGACAAGTGATAATAGGGCTGATGAGAAGAGGAGGAAAGGGCAGAGAGGAGAATATCTTTGGTTGAGTGGATGTAACTAATAGCCCTTTTTGTTGCTAACCAATAGAGGGTGTTGGTAGATGGCTTGTAGACTTTACTTCTTGCTTTCTGTCCACTAGTTTATTTGATTGTAGGCTATTTTCTAATGCTGTTTCACCAAGAATGCACCAGCCACCACCAAAAATTTGCTCAATAAAGCATCTAAATGACGATAAAAGAAGGGTGGAAAGATTTTGGGGCATTGATGTGTTATTGGGACAAACGTGTCATGAATTTAGAAACGTGACTGTCTTCCATGCATGTAGGACTTCTAGGTGTGATATTGTTTTCATTTAACCTTCCAAGTTTTTGGCTTCATTTTTATTAACAAAAAATAAAGGGTATAATTATTACAGTCAGACCAAAAAGGAGAGTGCATCATGTATTGCTATGACGTGTGTGTCTCTGTGTGGGCGTGTGTACAGTGTTCTTGGGATGTCTTAGTCAAACTGGCTGGTGCCCTCTGACCTTTGTAAACACTATAGAGACTGGGCACTTCCACCAGCCAATGGCACACCGGGTGGGGTTCAGCTTAGATCTCCTCCCCATCTTTAACATTTTAAGCTTGTGAGCCCGAGGCAACACACTACAACCTTCTGTTGTACCAAAACCAAAAATACAAAGTTCAGTAATGTAATAATGCTATTCTGTGTCTCTAAAGATGGTGCACAGCCACCTTCTCAGTTTGAGGAGAGGAGGGAATTATATTTGTATCTGTGTCTCTCTGTGCGGTGTTGTCATGCCTCAGTTGATTTGATTTTTGGGGCTTTTTGTTGTGGGGCTTCATGGGTGGGGTGAGACATGTCATATCACACTTGTAATTTGATTGTGAGCATAGACGGAATGCTCTCCTTTTTACCCATCTTTTAATACCTTCTGGCAAAATCACAATTGTTGTTTTTAGTTCTATGGCCAATTGGGCAAGGGCTTCTCTCTCTCCTCTGTTACCAAAAAAGAGGCAGTACTGGGTGTAGTAAAACTCTTAACCCATGTTTAAGACAAACCTACAACACTTAAGGTGATTTTCATTCTTTGGAACTATTTTATACATTAGCAATTATGTGAATAACAAAGCATTTTTGATAGTAAGGTAAAGCCTTATGAAGATTTAAGTGTCAGTCAAGACTTTGTTGAACCATATGTTACAGAACAAAACTTGAGCTTGAACGCTGATCACATGTGATATTCCTAATTGTTTTGTTACTCATTGCAGTTCATACAACTGTATCTTATAAATGATATTGCCACACCAAATTATCACGCCCCCCGCCTTTTTCTACCTGTTGTAATGGATGTCACTGTACAGTTTGTGTAATGTTTCAGTATATTTTTTCTTTTATAAATTTTGATGTTTGGTTGAAATGCCTGTTTATTTTTGGCCTTTGTGTCACAGGATTCACAATAACTCTGTATCAGTTTGGAATATTATTTAGGTCTTTTGTTACATTACTGGGTTGAAATGTATGCTATACGGATGTAACATTTGGTGCTGTGGAAAGATAACTGTATGAATTGAGGTTCTCCTATGAACATTATTTTCATATATTGACTTATGGACCCACTTCTGTTCTGTACAGTCACTTTTCCAAATGTTCCCCTGTTTCAATGCTTAATTTTTTACCTCAAAACATTCCAAAAAATGTAAAATTGAAATTTAGTGTGCTCTGACACGGTTTAGGAGCTAAATGGATTAAATTTTCATTAGTTTAATCAGACTATTTCAGTTAAATATAAGATGCAGATACCACATTTACCAATGAAAATATGTAAACAGAAAACTGCAAGTCACATTTCACTTTAAATCTAAAACTGTTTTTATTTTAATCTGAAGATCTCTACTTTGCTTTGTGTGCCACTCTTGCAGTTCATCCCGGTCATCGGTATATAAACTGTATGCCCCCTATAATTTACCAAATTAAACTTACTTGTAAACATGTTTGGATTCTTAAAGTGACTAAATGACTTCCACAGCACCAAATGGCTTGTTAACCCTTTGATTTCTTTGTTTTTATTAGTATATTTGTATCTCCCCTCTTTCCCTTGTATTTACCCCTCTCTCTACCTCTGTCTTTCCATTTCTCTTGTATATAACCCCCACTGTTTTCAGACTTGTGAGTCTGTATGAACTCCTTTTATACCTCAACTTTAGAATTGTTCTAGAAAGAGTAAAAAGGAAGAATATGACAAATTGTAGTGTTCTTATTAGAAAATTAATAAAAATGATTTAGTGTGATTTTTCAGTATTTGATTTCAAATTTAGGAGTGTTTCATTTTATAATTTGTCACAAATGCTCTTGTGATAGTCAAATGTAATAAAAGGAGAGACTGCACCATCTGATGATTATGTGAATCTGTAAGCCTCATGGAGACTAAATAAAACTGTGTGAAAGATGAAAACATTTTTGTAACAAAAAAAAAAAAAATCAGCCTTTAATTCAATTCCAAAAAGCAGATATGAAAGAGTGACCTATGCTGAAATCAATTGTCTAACAGAAGAATAAACTGAACAAAATATCTTGCTAAGGTGACGGTGTTTTTGAACTTCTAACATAACCTGGGCATTGACCAGGTTTCGTCTTGGTGGTTGTTGTCCTTATACAAGGCCTCACCTTCTGGCTTCAGGGCACAAGCAAGAGTTGCCTGTAGGAAAAAAAAGTAATTTGGAACATGATTTTTTTTTTTTTTTTTTATTTAAACTGAAATGTCAAGGAAGATTCAGAAAACTTTATAATCACATTTGGCTCAGGTTACCAATTTAAAGCTGTCTTGGTCTTCCTTTCAACCACTTTTACAAGGAAAGTAATGTTTAATCCAGGATTGACAAAGAAAAAGAATCTTAGTTCCTTATCAGGGTTCTATTCCAGAAATCACCCAGCAAACATTTCAACATTGAACATGTCACCTAGAGGTTTAACGTCACGTCATGCTTGAAAATTGGTTCAGCTTTCATTTTGGAACTAATGCCGTGATGTGCCCTACACATGGAAAGGATGTAGTTTTTAAATGTTGCCCCTTGATAGACTTTCTAGCATGAGCAAGTTTGTGATCGAGAATTGTTTGTCTTTATTGATTAGAATAAAGCCAAATAAAGAATACCTTCAATAGAAAGAATGAGGAGGAAAAAATGTGGCAGAACTCATGACCACCTCCTCTGTTCCTACTGAGCTATTTCATTTGTCACTTTAATAGCATTTCTGGGCTTATAAGGCTAATATCGGGGACAAAGAGGTGATGATTCTAATAGTTTGTCGCATCAAGTCCACCATACAACAAATGATACAGAATTTAGATGTGCATAATCATGAATTGTTTGAAAGTGTTTGTTTAAAAAGTTGTGTTCAAAACTGTGCACTAACCAGATTAACTGTTTTAAAAAAATACAAAGATGTATTCACTTCCTTAATATTTGCACATTAACAATACAAATTCTGTCAAGGAATATTTTTAAATGTACAATATGCTAAGTTTGAACCTCAACACCTTTTCCACTGTTAAATCACTAGAATCAATCTTGCTTGCTCTAATATAAGAGGTCCTTAAGTAAACTGCATCTTATCTGTTCAACCCTGCTTTTAACTTCAGTTGCTGTCACCTCCATTTTGTCCGTGAAAAGTTACAGTAAAATAATTACATTTTAAAATCAAATGTAAACATTAGACCCCCACCCCATATTTTGTGTTTGGGCTCATGCAGTCATATTTCTTGGTTTACTGGAATAAAAATAAGGTTCTGTCCATATTGACGATTGCTTTCTTTCACGACCCATTCACATACTTAACTCATGGTGAGCATACTCAGAGTGGATTAAACCAACTCTGATCAGCTGTTCTGAAACTAAAAACTCAAGAGTTTTCCATCTTAAGTTTATAAGCTCAGTTCAGAGTTAGACTCAGAATTTTTGTAAACTTGTTTCTGGAACAGGGCCCAGGACAGAAAAAACAAAATACTTTTAAACATCATATTGCAAAGTGACATATCTGGCAGGTATGAAAAGTGAATATGTGTATGACTCTTTGAGAGGAAGTGTGATGAATTAAAAATAAGAGCCTGAAGTAATGAGCAGTTATCTGAAGTTGGAAGTAGGTATCACAGGTACAACTATAAGCCCATTTAAACTGCTATGAGGATGTAAAGTCTATATTTCACAGACTGCATTCTGCACCATCAGGTTAACAACCTGTGACAGTAATACACTAGTAACTGAGGATACCTCTGGCAGTGGAGAGTCCAGCCTGGCAAGTGAAAGCTCCGTGTGTGGATGAGCACTTCTGCGAAACGTACAGCACAGGATCCACTTGAAAGTTCTCCGCATCTCGACATCCCGCAGAGAATAGATGATAGGATTGACCAGAGAGTTACATTCAGCTATCACCAAACAGTACTTCTCATACTTGTTGGCATTGCTGTCTCTACCCAGCAGTCCATCCAGTAAGAGAATTATGAGGCCGGGTGTCCAGCAGATCACGAAGGCACCTGCAGAAATGTAGATTGTTGATGAGGACAGGAAAAACACTTTCAGTAAAGATGTCACCAGAGTCTGGTGGGTAATTTTTGTACCTTGATCACTTAACAATGTATTTTGTCACACAGAACATATTTACATCCATTCACCTGAACAAGAGGTTGATTATGAGAAATGCAATTTCATTTTGATTCTCACAAGTTTCCTGCTTAAAAGACCAGCAGTGGGGAGGCATGATCAGACAAAAAAAAAAGTTGCAAAACTGGTTGGCAGTAGACAGGATATACGGGAAGCAAGCATAGTAACACAGATCTATGCGATAAAGTACAACAGAAATATTCGCTGTAAATATATAAAGCAATCCAGAAACCGCATGACGTGGCGAAGTGAATTCAGGTGAAAGATGTTAAGTTTTTCTGAGAAATTCTGAAAACTGCCAATAACCATTAAGATGTTTAGCAATATTTTTTTGCAATATAGATGTTTATTAATTTTAAGAGTGTGTTAGAATTAAAAGCCAGACTTTTCTAACTAACAAAAACAAAAATAACAAAAACTCCTCACCTAGAACCATGGAAATTGTTTTCATCAGGTTGATAACAGTCTGTTTGTGTCGCATCTCGGAGGTGTGTTGAGATGTATACTTGCTTTGGTATTTCACATAGATGAAGATACGAGTATACATGGCAACCATAATGAAGAAAGTGAGCAGGTTGAGAATTGCCCAGAAGATAAGGAAGCGGCGACTGTACAGGGGAGCAACGGTGGAGCAGTCTCCAAGATCACACTCGCAGTTCCAAAATGTTGGCACCAGGCCCATTATGATACTTATGACCCAGATGAAGACTATCAGCAGTACCACGCGCCGCTTGGTCATATTACTGTGCAGCTGCATTGTGATGATAGTCTGGTGTCGCTCCACAGCTACAGCGAGGAGGTTGGCCACAGAGGCTGTCAGGCTGATGTCAATTAATGCCCCGCGGATGTACCACTGGTCCTTGGTAAGTGTTCCAGTCCAGGGGCCTGTGTTCAGCATCAGGTTGGCATAGGAAACTCCTGCAAAGAGGTCTGCTGCAGCCATGTTGCTCAGGAGATAGTAGATGGGAAAGTGGAAGCGGCGGTTCATGAAAATTGCCACAATGACCATCAGGTTGGCCAGAAGTACAATAACACAAACAGTCAAGCCGAGTCCAATGACAGTATAGTCCCGTGTGTTCCACTCCACACTGATATTCTTGCCCACCTTCTTGTAGAAGTAGGTGACATTGTGGCTGTAGTCACAGCTGTTCCCCACAAAGCTATCCAGGGTCATACCTGCAGAACACAAAGCAAGGTGTTGAGAATGTTTACCTGTGCTGACAACGGCAAACAAACAAAACTGTTTCAGAGTAAGGATCCTCATTATTCTTCTTTCGGCTGCTCCCGTTAGGGGTCGCCACAGCGGATCATCTGCCTCCATCTCACCTATCCCTTGCATCCTCTTCCCTCACACCAACCCTCTGCATGTCCTCCTTCACTACATCCATCAATCTTCTCTGTGGTCTTCCTCTTCTCTTCCTGCCTGGCAGCTCCATCCTCAACATCCTTTGTCCAATATATCCACTCTCCCTCCTCTGAACATGTCCAAACCATCTCTGACTTGCCTCTCTGACTTTGTCTCCAAACTTCTCAACAC
>VUQH01025073.1:1701-13679 GCA_015106775.1 Etroplus canarensis
AAACACAAAAAACAACTAAAAAAAAAAATAAAAAAATAATTAAAAAAAAAAAAATAGAGGAAAAAAAAAAAAAAAAAAAAAAAGACTTTGTATGCAATAAGTTGCTTTGACTCGCTAACCAATTAGGGATGAGTGAGACTAGTCGACTAGACCTTGCCGTTCTTGCTAGTTAGCAGCAGAAATACCAGGTGGTTAAATGAATGATTCCAAATTTATCAATGTAAAGTGCAAGCAGTTTTTGAATAGAAGATGTTATGGCACCACTTGCCATTAACCAGGGCTGCAGCTCTGACAGATGGCTGAGTCTCTCTCTGCCTCTGAAAAACTAAAAGCTGAAAAATAAGGACTAGCAGCGTGGGACAGACGAGAGCTGATGGAAGCAGTGTGGTTCTGCAGTACTAGGGTGCAGAAAATGAATGGTTGCGTGTCGGCTGTGTGAGAGTAAACTGATATAACCACACAGCTGTGGTGATGTGTAACCACACTCTGCACAGTTGTGTGGATGTACGGCTAATGTTAGCCACACCATCTTAAACTATTGTGTGTGGGCAGAGTTATACATGGCAACAAGTCCTTTCAACGATGATTTGATTAATGAAGAACATGATTAATGGTTTCAAATAGTTCTTAAGTACACATGCAACATTTGTATGGGCATTTTAGGCTAGTCGGCTAGTCGGATTTTTCCCCCTTGTTAAAAAGACTAGCAAAATAGTCATCGGGAACATCCCTACCACCTATCCTACATGGTGATAAGACCCTTAAAAGATACGATCCAAGTATGTAAAGTTCATTTTTTGAACTTTTCTCCAGTGAATTATCAGAAAATAACAAACATCCGGTAACAAAGCGCGTTTCTGTGACTCAACATCAGACATTAAATTGGTCCAGTTTGTTACTAAAACTACAATAGACTCCATGGTACTGATGCTAGAAAAAAAATGTGTTCTGGACAACACCAAGATTTTGGCTTTTGACTGTGACAAGTTGGTATACAACTGAGGTGGTTTATAAACAAAGTTCAGATGTGTTTTTTAGTTCAACATTTCATGTAGCCATTTCCTGTACTTGTAATGTTCTGAGGGATCAGCAAATGGAAAAAATAAAATGAGTTAAAAAGCACCAAATGTACTTTGAGGGCCTGTAACTTGGAAAATATTCATAAAACTAGAAGGTCAATGACGTAGTAGCTCATCCTGGTCACAATTCGCAGGATATTGTAATGTGTGAAGTACAGAGAGAATGTGATAAAGTTTTCCTGTTAGTTGGCAGTATTGCTAACTAATGAGAGACTAAATCCACTGAGACGAGAAGGGGGTTTACAAGGAGTAACAACCACGACAACAGCCCTAGTTTCGGACAGCCCCTAACCTAGCTTAAGACCTTATTATGCCATAAAGAAACCTAATGAATTCATTGAGGGGCATTTGTTTTATGAACATTACAATCCAGACAAATACTCTTAGGAGTAGCGATGCTTGTAAAAATGGTAAAGTGCACATAAAATGACAAATGTGACTTTTGCAACTTGGGTGATGACCATTAAGTGATCATCAGACCCACAGGAAACCTACACCCGCAGAGCTTCCACAGAGTTTGAAGGGGTGTGTGTTGCTAGGCACACGTTTGCCGTTTCTGCCTCTCGGTCTCTGCTGTATGTTGCTGTGACTCTGATCAGTGTGAAAAGGCTGTCCTGAAAACTTCATGATGAACTTGAAAGTATTAAATTCAAAAGCCTGAGTAAACTGATCTTTATTTCAGCCTGTTTTAGTGTTGAGAAAATTCAGTCTCATTTACTGTTTTAAATAAATCAAAATGTTTGCTCAGAAAACAATAATTTTTACCAATCGCTGATAACAAGCAGAGAACAATTCACAGAATTCCACAGATTTTCCCCGTGGATCACCACAGAAAACTGTTAAGAATCTGCAGACTCTGTTGTGCAAGTTTCAATCAAGTCTGACCAAGACTCTAGGGGGAGCCGCGATTCTTGTGAATTCTGGACAGATGGACAACGGATGCCTCACCATGGCATCTCCTCATTGGTTCTTCAGCCTTCGGAGCTGAAGACCCTTTAAATGAACCTAATGTACTTTGATGGCCTGTAAGTCAGAAAATATTCATAAAACAAAGTAAAATTTACTACTTTTTTGAAACAAACTAAAGCTTTTGCACTTTAAAAAAAAAAGTCCATTGATTCAGAGGAGGTCAAGTTGGAGGCACTGATTGATTCTTCGCGCACTGTGGTGACTTATTTAGGTTTTATAGGTGCGACTCTATGAAAAGGTCCAGAGAACTGAATAACAATAATCAGATTGTAAATAAATTCCATAGATTACTATAAAATCTGAGTAAATACTAACTATATTTGTTGCGCTATTTTTATCGCTGACCTAATCTAACTTAAAGAGTTGGGTGGGTAGTGATCTTTGGTATGTACGGTTAATCAATGAATTAATTAAACAGGGACTAGAAGAAGCACTGTGACTGCAATGTGGTCTGACTGAGCTGGTTATCTTGCAAAAAGCTTGCCGACATCAGTATTCCATGTCACTAACACGCCAGAAATGCACACAAAGAAGTCAAGAAGGCATTTCCTTGAACTAATTTGCTGATCTTGACGATCACTGTGTAATCAGAGATAAACTAACTTAAAATGAACTCTCCTTGTGTGTTACAACATTCCAATGTTGACTTTGTAATAAGAGAACATACAAAGCTTTAGAAACCTGCAAAACGTATCAATTTGAGGACAGTTTGCTAAATATTAAAACTTCAGCTCCTACCCATGCCCGAGTCCTTCTTGGTACCATCAGAAATGATCTCTACGTGGTCTCCGTCCACATCGTAGCTGAAGAAATCATTGAGGTACGTCTTTGACCTCTGACCACCGAACACATAGAGACAGCGGTTCCTCTGGTGATGACACAGAAATAATAATGATCAATACTGATCAGTCAATCCAAAGTCAGACAGATCAGCCACAGAAATAAAACCCGACAACAGACTCACAGTGTGGAAGAGCATGCAGTGACCGATGCGGGACTGGACGTCCTCTGGGCCGGCGTTACACGAGTCTTCCCGCAGGAGGCTCCACGTGCCCAGCTGACAGTGGTAGGCGTATAGGCCGCTGAACTGAGGCTCTGACGTCCGGCTGTCGTCCACGCTGCCATTACACGTCAGAATCCGACCGCCGAATGTGTAGATCATGTGCTTCTCTGAGTCCATGCACATCTGCAGGTAGAGCAGGGAGCAGAGAACAGCATTTTATCGGAAATCTATTAAAAAATAACATACTAATTTCCTGAAATACTTAAGTCCTTCTTCAAGTTTAAGCATGTCTAAATGCCTGTTTGACCGCAGTTGGCGGTTCGATCCCTGGCTTCTCCAGTCTACATGTCCAAGTGTCTTTGGGCAAGATGCTGAACCCCAAATTGCTCCCGATGTGTGCATGATATGTGGGGTGATGCATGATGCAGGGGTCCCCAACCCCCGGTACCGGGTACCGGGCCGCAAAGAAAAAATTTCGTGGTTAAAACGTTAGCTACTTTTTTCTTCTTCCTGATCTTATTTTGAAAAACTACTGTTTCCCCCCTCGCCTCACTACCCGCACGTCACTCTGGAACGTTGTTTCACGCATCAGCGACACAAGCTAACCCTTGAAATAAAATAAGCCAAAAATAAAATTCACTGAAGAGCTTTTCGGGACAGAACGAGCAAACAATCATTAGCAACACGACGGGACTGGAAGTACACACCGCGCAGGTCAGGTGCCTTCTCTATATAAAGTGTAAATGTTGTATTCAGATTACAGACTATGAACTGACAAAGGTTTTTGTTATTGGAGCCCCCGCGCCTCTACCCGGTCTGCGGAAAAATGTTCATGCATGAAACGGGTCCGTGGTACAAAAACGGTTGGGGACCACTGGTTTAATGCACTTAAGGGCATAGAATAAAGTGCTGTATGCATGTGTGTGTGAATGGGTGAATGCAGCTTGCAGTAAAAAAGCGCAGATTGGAAAAGTGCTATATAAGCACCAGTCCATTTACCATTTCTTAATGCGCTTGTGTTTTCTCGGGTTGGATGCGAGATCATTTTGCCTAACAAATGTCCACAGCGAAAAACATTCACTGCAATTTCCCAAAGCCCAAGGTAACTCCACAAAATTGTTTTTATTTGTCTGTCAGAGATGGTCAATTTAATATTGCAGGAGATGTATTTTTGCTGTCCTAGATGTGAAACATGGTTAAACTGCAACATCTAGACATGTGCTCCCCCTGTTGTCTTTCGAATGGTGAGAAATGGCTTTCGGCAGTCACGACACAAACACAAGCCTCCATTGTTGCTGTGATAGCTTTGCCAGTCAAACACACTTTAATAATGGCAGTAGCAGCTACAGTGCAAACAAATCCGAGCACAGAAAGGTTTCGATGTTATTTCAGGTTTGGCGCCGTCAGGTCTGATGCTGACTTCTGTTAAAACTAAAGGTGGCAGCGGGACCGAGCCCTTTCAGCACCTGCAACTAAAGCAGCAGTGGAATGAGAGCAATGTGAAGCCAGCATTAGCTGCGCCACTTCCCTTTCATCTGACACATACAAGGAAATTAAAGAACCTAATGATTTTCTACACAATTTGGTTTTCATATAACGTGACTTACTGTGTACAGTTTGTATAAAACCACTGTTGGAACATGTTTTGTCTTGTAAGGAGAAAATTCTCTGCAAACACTGAAAGATTAACAGATGTCACAAACTGCACACTAATAGAAACTTAGTCTTAGTCTACTTACATAAGAGCTGGGATTTTTCATTTTTGTTGAAAGATTTTTAAAGACGTTCAGTTTCATAAATACTAGAGGATTTACAGCTGAAACAAATCAGCTTGAAATGAACCATCACCTGGTAAAGCTGCTCCCTGAACTGTTAAAATTAGGCCATAAAAAAAAAGACAGCATAGTATCGCGATATGTTGCATGCTAATATTGTATCATTACAGAAACACCAAATACTGATATCTTATATTAAGTGCAAGTATGAATTGAACTTTGTAGGAATAATAAAATCAGTTGCTTTTTTTAGTCCTCCTGCATTGTCTGAAACCTCTATGTCGATTTTCAAATCCTTCAGTTGCTGAAGCCACAAAAGAGCGAGAGGAACAGTCTGAGAACTTTATCTTATTAGATAAACTATTAACAAAGTTCATATTTGGAGACATCATTTGCAGTTGGAAAAAAGTGATTGATCGCAATATATCACAACACGTGTTACTGCGATAGTCAGCATATCGCAAAATGCTAAAAATCACAATAATATTGTATGGCAAGTTAAGCCATGTGATAATATCATATCGTGGGTCTCTAGTTCAGATAACGTGGCAACACCCTGACCCACATGATGATGGGTGTTAGTTTAAGAATGAAAATGCACAATAGGGACAAAAGTACTGGGCCAACAACTATTATAACTACAGCAACTGTCACTGTGAGGTCAAGTACTGATGTTGGACAAGAGGGTCTGGCTCTAAATGTCTGTTCTAATTCACATCAAAGAATCTGGATGGGGTTGAGGTCAATGCCCTGTTTGGGCCAGTCAAGTTCTTCTACACTAAACTCATCCAACCATGTCTTTATGGAGCTTGCTTTGTGCACAGAACTGTCCTAAATGTGTCAGTAAGCTGAAGCATTAAGATTTCTGTTCACTGGAACTAAAGGGCCCAGGCCAGCCCCAGAAAACCCATTTTCTCTCCTCCACCAAACCTTACAGCAGGCCCAGTGCAGTCAGGCAAGTAACATTCTCCAGGCATTCATCAAACCCAGACTCAGCCATCACACTGCCCAATAGACAAGCGTGATTTGCCACTCCACGGAACATGTTTCCACTTCTCCAGCGTCCAGTGGTAGTGTGCTTTACACCACTCCATCTGACACTATGCAAAGTAAGGCCTGAAACCGAACGAAACACCTAAATTCATTGATTAAGAGTTGTGGCCCAATAGCCGTTTTGCCTGACAGGTGACTGTTTTGCAAAGTGTGTCGTAATGGACAGAACTGATGACGCATCTGCAATATCTCACAATGTCCTAACAGAGAAACTAGCATGCTAGAATTCATTGACTGTTCCACTACAGTTCGGCCCTTCCCGTGAGGCTGACCATTGTAAACACAGAGTGCTCTGTCAGCCAAAAGAGGAATGATGTTGCCAGTGTAGCTGTGTGGAATTGTGAAATTGAATAACAAAGGACAGCCAGTATCACACACGCTGTGCGGTCAGTTTACAGTCGCTGCCTGGAAAATGTTAGGGCCTGTTGCAATGTGTAGTCCCTCATTTGTAAAAAGGCGTCACTTCATGACAGTGAACAGTGCAACACAAACATCTCGTCGCCTGAGCCCGGTCTTAAACTTTGTGAGAATGTGAGAGTTTGCAGCTACCTGGTGGTCAAACACCAGCTTTGGCCCCCCATCAGCTGACGTGTCCTCGCTGAGTAGCGTCCAGGTGTTGGCGTCGATGTCGTAGCGATAGAAGTCGCTCTTCAGAGACTTGCTGTTCCTGACGCTGGAGTCCAGGTAACGGCCCAGTGTGTAAATCTGACGCCGCTGCGAGTCGATGCACATCTTGTGGCAGGAGCGAGCACTTGGACCGCTCTGTTTGGTACACAGGAGACAGGCTTACGTAGCTGATTTTACAAACACATTATTAATGTCACGCAGGAGTAACTAGTCATAACAAACCTGATATTTGACTACGAAAAAACCGCACAAAGCTGGAACGTGTTTCACACTTGAAAACAGAAAAATGTAAAACAGCCGTATAACTAGATTTTCTGTCCCTTCCTGACCTCTTTCTCCGTGTCTCTGGAGATGCAGGCCCACTGGTTCTCCTGCACACTGTAAGCCCAGAAGTCTGCCAGGTCCTGTGTGCCGTCCCAGCCCCCAAACAGGTACACCGTCTCTGCAGGGCGGAAATAACATTTAGCAAGTAGATAACCTGCACCGACACAACACCGAGATCCCTTACTTTTGGAAAACCGTTCAAACTTTACCAACGATTGAGACTGTCACGGCACACTCAAGCAGTTATTGTGCATAAAGAAATCGATATTTTTCATTGTCACTCTTTGGCTGCATTTCCAAAATGAGAATTAAAATCCACTGAGAAGTCAAGAAGGCCATCAAACTGTCACATCCAGGACAAAAACTCATCCACCTCCAAACAAAGGTGTTTGAGTTTGGGAGTGTGACTGCATCAGCATGTCATACTGGTGGCAGGAGGGTCCCAAACACGCCAACAGGACCACTCCCTTCATGATGATGGCGATGTTACTGGTCATAATCATCTTCTATCAGGACACAGATGATATGCAACATGTGTGACAAAGTGATACTTCAAGCCGTCTATTATTTAAAATATGAGAATCTGTGCAGGTCTGCAGGCACAATGGGAACAGTCAATATAGGAATAACTAGAGTGGAATGTTGGGGATTGACCTTAAAGTCCTAACAACGGGAAGTTGTACTGATCAGGTTTATGCCCCATTATCTCCCACCACAGCCCTAACCTAGTCTAAGACCTTATTATGCCATACATAAACCTAATGATGGCATTTATGTCTATATGGCAGAGCAGCAAACACAGGCATTAGCTGAAAGATGGAGGGGCCAGTCAAAAGGCTGTAGTAGCAGTGATAACACACATGAAGGTATTTTCTTGCAAAAGGCAGCCAATTCAGCATCGTGGGAACAATGTCCCCTTATGATATTCCGACTGCAGCCAGACAAGGTCGGAATGGAAAAATCCCAACCCAGGGGAAGATCCATTATGTTTTTTTAGCTGGTTTATGCAATTCCGCCCCGCCCCCCTGGATTAATAATGTATTCTGATTCTGATTAGGCTAAGGAGTTACTAAGCTACATTTTTCATGGTGTGACCAACGGGTAACCTCAGGAGCTGAAAAATGAAGCCAACAGTGGAAGCGGCAAAATCTGCACTTCTCGTAGACAGACTTCCATGTTAGTATGTCCAACTAAACAGCATTTCTACAGCTTAATACAAAAACAGCTTCTGGCCTCTATGAATAGCCCCCCCCAACAACAACTGTGAGTAAAGTGATTTGTTTTAACTAATCCAACTGAATAACCAAGTTATGGACATGGCCACAGTGACTGACAAGCGTCCCAGAGTCTACTAGGCCACGCCCCAGAGGTCAACTCAGATTTTTAGTACTACGACAGCGGTTCACGTTTTACCAGGGAAACTTCCACTGCAGCCTTAACCTGCATCAGAGCAGGTTAAGTTCTAAATCAGAGATCAACAGGAATCCAGGAAGATCCCTCGGCCCTCTGCGCGTGGGATGCATTTTTCTTAATAGGGTCAAAAGTCTTTAAACATCAGTAATAAATGCAGATTCTTAAAGAAACTTTAGTGATTTTATTCCTGTTGGCTGCAAACAATTTTACATCAATGTTATTGTTCTATAAGCCTCAGTATGTGATCCTAAAACAGGACGCCTATTTTTACTTTTCTGATTTGTAGTTTAAAATAAATTTTGCATACAGAGTAACCCTACATTTGAATTCTGTTTTCATGTTTGTTCCTTATTTGCACCCAGACCACTAAACAACACAGGGCTGCAGGTGAAGGAATGAAAACTGCGTCACACGTGTCTAAACACGAACTTCACGGGATAACGACTGATCTGTCAGATTCTCCTGCGACTTAACGACAGAGCTGCGACACTAACTCGCGCAGTCAGCGTTTCTGCTGACTTGCTTCACTGGCTTCAAGCAGGCTGAACTTCATTAATACAGTCGACCTTCTCCAGGGCTTGAATCGCTTTACCTGTTGCAGACACTCCTGCTGCTGTTTTGTCTGTAGCAGCTGTGCTGATTTCAGCCTGTTTGTGTTTAACTGCTTCATATTTTGCCAATATTACAGCTTCATCTTTTGGAAAATCAGTTGTTTTGCTGCCAGCAGACTAATTCGTGTTTCTGATTGGTCAGATGCTGCGAGCGCAACCCCTGTCATGTGAACACGCGCGTAGCTGGATTGATAAACCCAGCGTTGACTTATCATGTTGATAACCACCTTCGTGTGACAGCCTATCCTGATGGCCGGTGTTAGGCTAAGTGAAGCCAGATATCCTGGGCGTGTTGAACTTGCTTGGTAGCAAAGGGCTCTGGACCTCCTCACACACAGTGAGCGTTTATTCCTCATGGATTATCAGACTAAAATTAATTCTTACTTTGTGGTAAAGACCATCCCAGATGTTTGTGTTACAAGCATTTCATTCACCAAAGCTGAATTTTATTACGCCGTTACTTGGTGCCGATGTGCGTGTCTGGATGTCGCATTGGTCAGTAGGCACTGATCAGGCATAACATTCTGACAATGACTAACAGCGAGGCTTCAAAATTTCAAAATGCAGAGTCCATAACAAACAGGTGACACCATGGTGGCTATGTCCATGCGTTAAACCATCGACGGTTAACTAACTAATTACTAAGCTGCTCTCTTCCTTGTGAAACACTGTAGCTCAGGCAGATGGCAGATGTAGCAAGTTGTAACGTATCAGAGACTTGTGGGGGAGGAAATGAGCTGTGCCTTTACAGCCATAGTTCCAAAACGGAGTACAGGCCTGAGAGCAAGTCGAACACGGGAAGTATTGCGAGTGAGTTGATGGTAATGACCAACAAGAGTTTCATTTGTGTAAAAGACTGGCAGAAATTTGGGATTTAAAGTGCTAGTTCAGATTTTGTTACTTCCTTAGAAGTGACATAACATGCACAAAGTAACAACTGCATTACAAAAACTCAGAATCTGAGTATGATAAGTGTTGTGTGTGAACAGGAGTTTATCAAGTGTATTTATCAAGTGTATATAAAATCAGTATGCAGTTTTGGACTTTGGACTTCTACAAGCCAGGAGAGCTATTGCACTATGCTGGAAGAGTATGGATGCTCCTACAATGAAGATGTGGAAGAAGGAACTTTCTGAATGCATTGGACTGGAAAGATTAACATACATTGCCAAGAGCAAACGAAAAGACTTTGATAAACTCTGGGAGCCATACATGAATATTATGACAAATGAAAGTGTGAGATTTTTCTGAAATGATTTGCAAATGCTGTAAAATGCAGCCCCCATTTTCTCCCCGCCTTTTTTTAAATTTATTTATTTTTTTGTTTTTTTCTTCATAATTTGTTAATTAATCCAATTTCATACGTTTATTCAAATTGAAAAATGATGCAAGGGTATGCAGTTTGTGTGTGTAGTGTGTATATGTTATGTGTTTGTGAAAAAATTTTGAAAAAGACATATTGGCAAAAAAAAGGTGTATATGAAACATGGGTTAAGCATAAGATTAGGATTTATTCCATTAATGTTAATATACACACCGATCAGGCATGACATTCTGACCACTGACAGGCAAAGTGAACAACACTCAGTATCTCTTCATCATGGCACCTGGAATTTTGTCATTAAACTTGATGTGTTATAAGAAGGAAAAATGGCCAAGCGTAAGGATTTGAGTTCGATAAGGGCCAAACTGTGATGGCTAGACGACTGGGGTCAAAGCATTTCCAAAACTGGAGCTCTTGTGGGGTGTTCCTGGTCTCCAGTGGTCAGCATCTATCTAAAGTGCTCCAAGGAATTAACAGCGGTGAACCGGCGATGGGGTCATGGCTGGCCAAGGCTCACTGATGCATGAGAGAAGCCAAGGCTGCCCCGTGTGGTCTGATCCAACAGAGCAGCTGCTGTAGCTCAAATTACTGAAGACCTTAATGCTGCTGACACAATGTCAACTGGTTCAGGAATGTTTGAGGAGCCCAGCAACAAGTCCGAGGTGTTGACTCAGCCTTCAAATTCCCCAAATCTCAATCCAATCAAGCATCTGTGGGATGTGCTGGATAAACAAGTCCAATCCATGGAGGCCCCACCTCACAACTTACAGGACTTAAAGGATCTGCTGTGAACATCTTGGTGCCAGATACCACAGCACACCTTCAGGGCTCTAGTGGAATCCATGCCTCCAGCGGGACAGGGTTTTTTGGCAGCAAGAGGGGGACCAACATGATATTAGGCAGGTGGTCATAACGTTACGCCCGATCGGTGTAAATCACCTGTTTAGTGGTTTGGTTCTCAAATCTGAAGTCATATCAGTAATGCTGTATGTGCTCAAACAGTTAACGCTGTGCGTTTTAAATGTTTAAAAGCCCAGCCTAACGCACGCAGGCTCTTTGACAAGATAACAGCCAAAACAGGAAACTAGGGGTGAGGCAAAAAAGGACTGAGGAGGAGGAAGAGGAAGAAGAAATGGTCAAGGGAACCTGCTGAAGTTCAAACAAAGCATCAGGATGCAGAACAAAGGTGATTCAGGTGACTTTGAACGTGGCGTGGCTACTACTGGTATTTTCCTGTACAAACAACCTTAAGGTACGTACACACCAAACACGAACTGCGCGGCGGGGGCGGCCAGTTTCAATGTTAAGTCAACGTAAACACGTGGCGAGAGGTCCTGCGGAGTGATGTGAGCGGCCGGCGCGGCACGTTTCGCGAGCGACGGCGCATTTCAGGCGGTGCGAGAACCGGCCGCGCGGCGGGAATTTTCCAGAGTTGAAAAATCTGAACTTTGGCAAATATTCGCGTCGCGTCAACCAATCAGGAACTCGGCTTTGGTAGTGACGTGTTGTTGATGTGATCAGCGGGTGGAGTCCTGGAACAGAGCGCCTGTAGTTGGTGTCCTGTCGCGTAATCCGCGGACCAATGCGGGGACAGCAAGTCGTCAAACTGGGCCACAGAGAGACAGAAGTACCGCTGAAAGCGGCCGTCATCCAGACGCAGCTGCTGAAGTAGATGGTGAAACTCACCGTACCGGGAGAGTGAATGATATCGTGAACCTAGACATGTAGCGTTCTCCAAAACAAATAAATCCAAGCTACTCTCTCAACATCATCCATGTCTTCCATAATGTAGCAATGAGG
>VUQH01025075.1:3623-16121 GCA_015106775.1 Etroplus canarensis
ATGCTTCTTTTTTTTTCCCTTTTGGCTGCTCCCATTAGGGGTCTCCACAGCAGATCATCTGCCTCCATCTCACCCCATCTCTTGCATCCTCTTCCCTCACACCAACCCTCTGCATGTCCTCCTTCACTAAATCCACCAACCTTCTCTGTGGTCTTCTTCTTGTTCTGCCTTGCAGCTCCAGCTTTAGCATCCTTTGTCCAATATATCCACTATCACTCCGCTGAACATGTCCAAACCATCTCAGCCATATGCCCCTCTTAGAAAGTTTACTGCATTTAAAAAAATAGATAAGTCTGTTCAAATTCTTTTAAATGTAGGCAATTGGATTGTTATAATGTCATTTACCTCTACTTCAATGAATCTAATCAAAAGTAATATTATATAGAAACTCACAACCTCATCTTTATTGTACTGATCTCAGCTTGGCAGTAGTTTTTTGAGAGTTGTATGTTTTCATTCTGCTGCTGTATTAAAGTTCCCAGACAGTCCTTGTTGGATTTTTACTTTTTTTTGTGTGTTATATAGATTTTGTGCACTTACAAGAGCAGCAAACTCACAAAGGTTAAAAACCACATACAGTTTAGGTCTCTCCCGCATGCACTGCCTGAAATGAATAGCTCATAGTCCAGGCTTTATCCCGGGATTTATCTGTATGACCACATAACACATCTGCATGAAGCCTGATTAGAGGATAGTTATTGGCACTCCTTCGTACAGTCAGCAGCTGGCTCGCAATCCACTATTATTCCCTCACTAGAGCCACTTCTGCTCTTTAAATGCTTCAGCCATGAGCAAAGAACGTCAAATTTCTGTTGTTGTCTGCCAAAGCAAAGGCAAGAGTCTACATGTACTCCCAGCATTTAAAGGACTGAAGTCCAAGTGGATTACTTCTGTTTGTTTTTTGTCATTGTTCCCCTCAACAATGCTTTGTCTTTATATCTTGCACAGCTAAATTCCAGAAACTTTACGATCAACGCAAACAGGGGCTGGATGTCAGGTACTGTGTTTTTTTTAATGTTGTCTTTTGAGTATTAAAGCAACATGTTGTATTTATTGATTTATTTATTGTATATGTATATGGTTTTGTTACCCTTATAAGAACTATAGTTTTTTCCATTTATGAAATCAAAGAACTACTTACCTTATTGGGGGTTGAAAAGTTCAAAATAAGTCACATGCCTTGTGCCAACAGGTAACGCATACAGGGTGCGATGCATATCTTGATTGACAGTTTTATTTTAATGTTTTAAGATCACCTTAATATACAAAATTAGAATTACATTGAAGAAACTAACTAAAATAACATTTATTCACATTATTTTTTTTCAAAGCCTCAGGGAGCCACAGCAGAGGGATGAAAGAGCTGCATGGGGATCAGGGCCGTGAGTTGCTGACCCCTGCCCTGACCAAATCTTGCATACAAGTGCAGAGTCTACATCACAGCAATCTTGCAATCTTTTACAGGTGGATTTATCAGTAATGGGTTCCATGAAATGTAGAACTTTTTTTTTTTATCTTGCACTGGGAAATAAGTTTTCATTACCTTTGTCATGCCCATACTCTCAGCTATGGCTACAAATTCTGGGTAGTGACCTAAGAATAAAATTATGGATAATAGTGTATTGTGACCTAAAGAACATAGCTTGTCACAGCTGCCCTAGAACACTGACTACAGTGACCCTGAAACTTAACTACCTTTAGACTGACAGAAGGGAGCCAGCAAGAATTTCTTGTCCTTCGTGTCCCAAAAGACAGCATTATTGACTGATTTAGATCCAACACTCATCCTGGCAGCAGTGTAAGAGGAAGAATTCTCCGCAAGAAACATGTAAACACTCCCAGAGTGGAGCAGTCTGGTTAATGCTGTATATGAACTACAAGTGTACATTTATTTTAACATGGCCACTCTGATTTGGAACCACACAAAATTTATTCATTTTTCTTGAACTTCTCATTATGTATTCAAGGGGCCTGGGGAGTCCTTTACAGCATTCATTGGAGTAAAGGAAGGAAAACAACCTGGACAGATTGCAGAGTGATCACTGAGTCGTTTAATATGGCACACTTAAACCTATGGGTAATTTAGAGTCATTAATCCCCCTGATTTGATTTGCATGTCTTTAGGCTGTGGGAGGAAAGGGATGGTCAGGTCATTTATAAAAACACTTTTCTGAGATTATAAACTTGACATCGAGGCTTATTCTAACCAACATTATCCTAGTCAATTACTTGCCTACTGATTCCTCTCTGATATTATTTTTATTTTTGTTTTTACAATGGAATTGTTGAATGTGCTTAACTACATTTATTGTAATTAAAGTATAGATTTGTGGTACTTTACATGATGTGGTATTTTACATGATGATTTACACTATATATAGTTCAAAGGGAAGTTTAACATTTTATACATTTATTTAACACCTGTAGTTACTGTTTACTTCGCAGATTTCAACAGTTATACTTAGACATTTATACAGTAATAACACTTCAATAATGTAACAGTTGGAGGGAACATTTCTCTTCATTATGACTGTCTAAGCAGTGAAATCTTATCCAGTTGAGGTGCTTCGCTTACAAGGGTGCCTCCTGGATGCCTCCTAGGTGAGGTGCTTTGGGCATGTCCTACCAGGAGGAAGCCCTAGGGCAGACCCAGGAAATGTTAGAGTGAATACTTGGGAATGCCTATGTGTCCCCCCAGAAATGCTGGAGGAGGTGGCTGGGGAGAGTGAGGTCCATGACTCGCATCAGGATAAGTGGCAGAAAATGGATGAATTGATGTTTGGATGGATGGACACTGTGAGTACTTCTGCAAGCTACAAGTGACAAATCTTTGCAGGACATTTGCTGGCTTTGAGTATTTCTTTGTTGAAGACTTTCTAATGTACATGCAATGCCTGTGTATGTGGGTATAATGTAGGGCTGTGCAATTAATCGAATTTTTCTTTCTGTTGCAGTTTTCCACCAATTATATCCCAAAATAAAAATGATTATTGTGCCACACTGTTTTGCAATAACAGTCTTGTATTGCATTTTTACTCATTCTGTAAAAATCTGATTTCACTCGTTTATTTATTATTCATTTGATTTATAATTAAAGTGATTAAAAGGAAAGCCCCTCAATTAAAACACAAGGTTTCTTCTTTTTTAAAGTTGAACAAATCCACTATTTTCCCAAAGTCCATCAATAATCATTAAGTAATCACAACTGACCAAAAAGATCATGATGCTGATTTTTTTTTTTGCTAATTTATTTTTTCTGCAACTTTAGTCTGTGGTTCATTCTTCACTGAACTGACATCATCCACCTACTGCACTGCAAAAAAACTGCACTCTAACTAGCAGACCACAGGCAGGTTTGTGGCGAAGACAAGAACAGTATTAAGCAAATGAAGTCTACACAAAATGACACGAATGGGTCATCCATTGTAAGAGTGATGAGGGCTATATGGCCTTTTACCTGTCTCAATGTTTGTTTGTGAATTTGTAAAATTAAGCTCATTATTCACTCTTTGGTGCAGAACTGTGTTCCACTTTAGCTCACTCTCTGGTAATATTAGCTATTTCATAGAGTGCATCTATTATCTGTAATCTGATAAAGATTTCACAGCAGTGTATGGTTGTTATGCTCTAGCCTCCTTTGTGCACAGTAAAGCTAAGACTCAGACAAGTGAGTCATGTTGGAACTGACAGGAGATATTTATCACTGCCACTGTTTATAGTGTAGCCTGCATGTACACTTTTCTTTTTTTATAATGTCAATCTGGAGCCCTGAGAATAAGAGTTAGGCACTAATAAGACAGCTTCAGTGTCCATCTCACACACTCCCCTCCCTCCCTCTGGCAGATAAAGTAGGAGATCTGAGCGTCTCCTGGAGAGCCTCCCCAGTGATTGCTGAATTTAAAAAAATAAATTAAAAAAACTAATTTCTTAAATAAGTAAGAACAACCACAACCAACACACTGGCTAGTTGTATGGTTTGCAATGTTTTAATGTATGAAAATCAAAAACAGTTACAGGTTTTGCATCATGTACATACAGCATAGGGAATTGGGTTGCAGCTAAATGCTGGCAAGCACCGCTTTTCAAAATTAGGGCTTGCTCCCATATCAGCATGCCTTTCCCCCCCTCAAAACATGATGAATAATTAAATAATAAATAGTGGAAGTAAGGAAAATGGCATCAATGCCTCAACTTGATTTATATGTTATCCCTGAAGTAAGAAAGGAGAAAGATAAATTCCACTCTTCAGCTTGTGCAGTCTGCTCTTTTCAAACTTGAAATATCCTTCTCTAACCCGTTTCCTTTTATCTATGCCCTCTTTTGTAATTGGGTTTTATAAGCAAAATTTAATATGAAATTATGATGAATGATGTTTACCTGAATCCTTCTCTCTACAGCATTTATGCCGAGAATGCTCTTCCTGTATGCTGTATGAGCAACTTGAACTGGTTAATAAAGCACAAAAAAAAAATAAACAGTTACAGCAAAATGAACTGCACACAAATTCACTCACCCTGAAGGGAATAAATTTTTGTTTGCTTTTGGTCTCAGCCTGTGATCGTGATATACCCACATTCCTGCAGCAATGTTGTGCTTGCTGAGGTTGTCTCCTAATGGTTTGCTTTCTGTGCACTTTCAAATAGCTCCTATCACCTTGTAAACTTGAACATGTTTTCTAGAAGCATTGTAGGAGTAGACTGGAGATGTTGATACTTAGATGAACTTTGTCCCTCCCTTGTGTACTGCCATGTCTCTAAGGCCTTTATCAATTATGTCCTTAAGCCTCAATCTAACTGCATATTTCCGCTCGCAAATGAGTGGAATTCTCTGTTTGTCAGCTGCTAATATGGCTCTTGATGGCACCTAAAGTCTGACTGGATGGTTTTGTGTTTGATGCTTTCCTGCACTCTAGATCAGCTCTGACGTAAAAAGAGGCTGAGTCTGGCCACGCTGGTCATTTTATCTGTTCTCCTCGTTTCCTGCTAGTTGCATTAGCTTGCCCGTTGGGGTTTCTTTTGGCACATTAAAACAGATTTAGGTTAATAATTGATGCTGCGATTTATGGACTCTAGTGCCTGGGGTTCAATTGTAAGCCTCCACTTAAACGGAAAGCATGCCTCTCATTCCTGCCTTTACCTCCGAGTGCCATGATTTATAACTTTGGTTTGATGGTCTGCAATTTATTGTATGGCAGTCTATGAAGGCAACAACTAGAGGTGTAATTTTTCATACAACAGTCATTTTGATGTGATTATGTTTGATTTTGGGATTTTTCACATATAAACTCAAGACAATGATGAAAAAATATTGATCTATGCACCACGAGCAATAAATCTGTTTGTATTTTGCAGAGCTGGGCTCCTGGTTTGATTAAGAAAAGTTGCCTCAAATGAATGTTCAATAACACCAGTTTTCTGAAAGGATCTTGAGAATGTTAATCAATAGCATTGCTTAGGCCATCATAGAGAGCGTGATGTGTGTGTAGGCATTAGGCTTAGCTTTAATTAAAATTCTGCATAGAGGCTGTTAGGAATTACATGACTCATAGTGTTTGCTTGTGATAGCGTTTCGTCTACCCAGAAATACTCCTACCCAGAAGTAAGAGTGAGAGACATGTATTTCATCTGACTGTATCATTGTTAGCTTCTAGTAAATGTCTCAGTGCATTCTATCTAATATTCTTTCTCTAGGAGAAAAAGAATGACATTTCTTTTAATTGGTCTGTTAAGACTTCCTTGGATACAATTTAAAAGGCATCTGGGCCTTTAATTCATGGCTACATAGCTCAAAGGATAGCAGCACCCAGTATCTGGTTGGACTGAAACAGCTCAGCAACTTTAATCTGGATTCTCACGAAATTTTGTACAAAGATTAATGGTGCCTAGAAGTTGAAGACCAGTGAACCTGACTATCTTGTTTTTCTGTAACAACCCCATGACTTTAACTTTTGTGTCATTAGTTTTCCCAATACCTATCTTGGTAGTTCCAGTGACTCTAGGAATGGCAGCACCACTCAGCTGGACTGTAATATGTTTGGGAATTTATTTCCTACTTTACTGCCTATACCACTGGGTCACTGTTAATATTTTTAACATATGGCAAAGAATAATCTGGCCTATTGTAATCTGTAATCAGTGGACATAAATGGATGTGTATTAGCTGAACAGGTAAAACAGACATTTACCCAGTTCTTTATTACCTCCTTCAAGGAGGTTATCTTTTTGGTTGTTATTTGTGTTTGTTTGTTTATTAGCAGGATTAGCAGCAAGAAGATACAGATGGATTGGCATGAAAATTTTATCAGTGGTAGGACTTGGCCCCACTTAGAAGTGATTAACTTTTAGAGGGTTTTGTTGAAGGCTTTTTAACTTTGTGAGATCAATCAAAATTATGCATTATGCATCATATCTCAGAAAATACACACCATGAAGATATATTTTTTTAAATTGTAGATATTATGTCAACATTCTCCAGAAAACCTCTGAAACTGATCAGATTAGGGTAATTTTCTGGATCTTGGGATTCAAATAAATTAATTTAAGGTGCATTCACATATGAAGCTATGTAAAAGTAACTAATAGGGGTAGACTGGTAACCAGTACCAACTTGTTACTGAGATCATGTTGATTCAGTAGAGTTTAATGAATACAGTGAAATATTATCTGATCGAGAAAAGTTATATCATGATTTTTCTTGAATAATTCTTAAACTAATAATGATATAACAGTATAGTATGTAATAAAAAAAAATTCATGACATTTGTGTGTCTGATAATGTAGACTGGGCTGAAGATTACAGAACTGATGTTATTACCTCATTATATCTCCCAGATGAATGTTAGGAGACATTATGGCTTTTACCTAATAGCACACTCACCACGTCTATGTCCACACCCGCCATAAAGATTTGTGACATTATCACAAAAACTCATTACAGATTTGGAGGAGCTTCACCAAATTTGGTAGGTATATACCCTCAGAAGAGTAGTAGGTTGCTATTTAATCTCAGTTCTCTGGCTCTTATATGAATGATGTTACAGAAAAAGATATGTTAAAATTGGCTAACTTTCATATTTATGAGACAAATATCACTTCAGTGTCTACTTTTTAATCCTGCTGAAGGGCTGATGAGCTAGTGCCATGGCAAGGCATCTATCATCTGTCTGTCTGTCTGTCCACAATTCACAAAAATCACTACTCCTCCTAGAGTATTTGTCAGAGTGAAACTTGCACACAGTGATCATCTAGTGGGTCTTCACCCAAATTGTGCTTAAGGTCAAGGTCAAAAGACAGTGAAAAAAGTTTGTCTAGATCAGCTCCAGAGGTAAATCTGGATTTTTTTTCTCAGATTTCATGTTCTTTTTCCAGCTTTTAATGCACTAAGAGTCTTCTTCTTCTTCTTTTTTTGGCTGCTCCCGTTCGGGGTCGCCACAGCGGATCATCTGCCTCCATCTCACCCTATCCCTTGCATCCTCTTCCTTCACACCAGCCCTCTTCACTAAGAGTAACGCACAGTAATGTACTTTCAGCTGCTCTCTTATATTCTCCCCAAGGGGTTGCCACAGCGGATTAATCTACATTGGTAATTTGGCAGAGCTTTTACGCCAGATGCCCTTCTTGATGCAACCCTCCATGATGAGATGGGCTTATGTTCTCATAAGGGAAAATCAGACCTCTTCTGTACATCAGTATCTCGAGTTGATCTAGGTTATCCCACAAAGGCATTGGCCCTGGTCTGGGAGATGTGTAATGTCTTTTGCAGGCAAAAGGTGTCACTCCTAGTTGAAAATTGGCTTTGTTTCAGTTTCAGTAAATAAAGAAAATTTGAGTTTGTTCAGCCTTGGTAGAGATATGCAGTCTCTGACTGCTCTTGTTTGTTTTTTTTTTCAACTTATTTGTATTGTTTTCTTTTTAGCTGTTTTTATTAATCTAAAAAGCCTAATGGCAACAGTAGGTTAATTTCTTGCATTAGCAAATTTAATGGATGTAGCTTTGGAAAAAGAAAGATAAAAATGCCTGGTGCTTAAGCCTGGTGGGGGATTAATTTATAGGCCGGGCAGTGCAGAAACCCTAAACATCAAGTCAGTGTTTCATTGCTTTTGTTTATGTCAAAGTGTTTGCGACATTGACATTACCTCATCATTGTCTGTGTGAGGTGTAGTGCTAATTAGCAGATGTTAGCATCCTAACCCACTAATCTGACGCTGTAAGCACGTAATCCTTATCTGCTAAATACTCTATCTGATAAAATTGCTATTGTGAGACTGTAAGCATTTAGCTGAAAGCACTGCTGTGCATGGTGCCATAGATCTGCTGACTTGACTGTAGACACCTGTTGCTACAAATTTGGACAGTCGGTGGTAAATTGTAGTGACTCGTTCACTCAGTCATAAATGCAGCCAGTGCTTGTCAAGTGTGAACAAATTGGTTTTTGCAGTGGTGGCTGCACCTTGTCTAATCATAAGCTTTTATGCAAATTAAGTTCACTCTGAAGGTCAGCCAACAACTTTGTTCAGCAGCAATATTTCAATAAAACACACAGCCAGGTGAGCAGACATGGTTATAGGCTGTGTCCAACCTGATTGCTGACATGATATAATTTAAGAGAAACTTGGAACAGGAAGCTTTTTTGCACATTAAGCATGACAGTGTTTTTTGTGACCCCCAAATACAATTTAGTAAAAAAGAAACTTGTAATTTTTTGACATGTCTGGCATTTCTCAGAGACTTTAATTCATTTTGTTTTGCAGTGAAATTAATAAGGGAGAGAAGGCTTCATTCCCAACAGTACCGAATATAAACCAGAAAGAAGTGTTAAGAAATGCACCTGTTTTCAATCCCCTACAAAGAGGGATTTCTCCCATTTCCAGCTCCATTTTAATTTCCTGTTTATTTCACTCTCTGAAGCTATGGGAACTCTGAAAGGATTTAAATGCCCTTCAGTCCCCATGTCTTTCTCCCATTGCCTTTGATTTATAGATTTGATTTTCAGCTTGAAAGCAAGAAGGGAGAAATTCCAAAAGGAGAAAAAGCACCATCATGACATGTAGGAGCTTAAAACGAGCTGAAAGGTGGGGGAAATGGGAAGGATATAAAACGCCCTTTGCCAGCTGCACGGATGAAATATGAGGAATTGTCGGAAACCATGTAACTAAACGTGATATGCAGCAAATGAACTGGGCTTTATTCAATCCCCGAGCAACCATAAGAAGTCCCATTCTGTTCCGTCTGTATTGTGCTGTGCCCTGTGCCGACAGGACTCACTTTCACTTGACACTGTCGGGCACCCATTAAATGCTGCAATACACAATTATTCCTCCCTCCAAACTCTGTAAACACTGTGCTTGCTGTTACTCTTTCTCAGCTGTGATTCCTCAGCAGTAGATGTCACCTTAGTGTAGGCACCCTGACTTGACCGTGACTCGTCTTTTCTCCATAATGTCACCAGCATATAGCTTTGTGCAAATATATACCACTCTGCCTCTCTATGAGATCAGCTGGGGTGGTTACAAAAAGCACCCAGTGTGCCAGCATTGGAACTGCCCTTGGGAAGACAGCATTTTTGTGACCCAAAGTTCCAGCCACAGTGCTCCAAAGGGACCGCTGGGCCATGCAGAAGTCTAAAGGGAGACAAACTAAGCCTGAGAAACAGGAGGGATACTTGGGGACCGTGAGCACTGAGCTCACTGAACAGATAAACCCAGGGGATTACCGTCAGACTGCACACTCTTCAGGCTTGCACATGGTCAAAATGGGGAATGGTTTAACTTGAACCTCTTTTAATTGTGCACAGCCTCCAGCTAAAGGAGGCAACATAAAGTGTATGAAGCAGCAGTCATTAGTGTCGATTGAAGCGTATGGCTTTTATACATAAAAGCAGTGATTTATAGTTTCACCTTATGTGATATCCATGTGCAGTAATTTATTACACTGTTAATTTCCACCTAATGAGTGAGAGAGATTAATTCATGTGCATGATGAATAGCACAGTGGCAAACACACTTGCAAATTCTTGTTCAAAATGTGTGTGTGTGTACCTTTTGTGTATGCGCTTTCAATTGTGGTAAAGACTGCAGGGGCACTTATCTGAAATAAGTTGGCCTGCCCTCCACCGCAGTCCTTGCTAGCAGCTCCATATGGTAATGAGCTGTGTAAGATGAAGGAAATATGTTTTTTGCAACACAAACAGCACTGCAGTTAATTCAAGAAGCGCAGGCTTATAATCCACTCACACTGTTTTAATGACAACACTTTTTCAAAAGTAAAGTTTTTGAGACAAATGGAACAATGAGCATATTTGGGCAATATTACAGTTAGCGTTTCTAAAAAATGACACATCATCACATCAGATCTGTGCACTGCAAATATGTAAGATGCTAGCTCACTCCAGTGGGATCTGATCCAATGCCACAACATAAATTTAAATGAATAAAAAAATAGGAGGCATGCCTGTCAAAGTAAAAATGATGATGTAGTCATGATATCCATCTGCAGTACAATATGTGCAGTGTCTCAGTGTTAGCATCTTCATTAACGTGAAGATTGTTTTAATCTACCATATTTGTCCCAATCAGACACATTGCTGTTTAGCACTTGTGTCTCTTTTTGAATTCTGTGCTGAAAGAGGAGAAGAAAGAAAACTAGAGTTTGGAAGTGGAGGTCTCCTTGGTGTCACATCAGAAGAGCAGTGCTACAGTTTATATGGAACCACAGTCTGTACTTTGTAAAATGCCTGTATGGCTGGACAACATTACCTTGGGGACAGAAATCAATTCAAAAACAAGAACAAGCCATTGTTGAATATAAATTGTAATCATAGATCAAAACAGTTCAGCCAAATGTTGTTCTGAGAAAATATCCTGATTTTTATCACAGTTTAGGTTTTATCTCTTTATCAGAGGTCTGTCTGGTTTGTTATGAAGGAACAACTGTGAATAATGGTAAGATAAGCATTATGTAAAAGAGATATGAAACCACCCTGTATGATTCACATTTTAAGTAAAAGGGGCAAGAAAATATTGACATTTTTGTAATTAGAATTTATGATTAGTTGCGAGTTTTTAGTTACTCAGCAGCTGATTCAGAGTAACCTCAGGAAAAAGCCTGATAATATGTTGATTCACAGATATTAAGGAGGTAATCATTATACAGACTCTCATTAAAGGAATTATTCAACATCTTACATTTAATTGCTTTCTTGCTGAGAGTGAGGGGTAAAAATCAATATTAAACATTGATGCTTAATTCTGAAAACTATATTAAAGCTTTTTCTCATACCCATCATTTTGTGTTCCTTTGAACAAAACTACAACAGAGAATATGGATATTAATTGGCCACAGTCCAAGACTGGAGATTTTTCACTTCGGCGCTTAAAGCCATGCATTTTATTTCAAACATGTCTACATACCCCTGGTATTGAGCAACCTCTGGAACTTATATAAGGCAGATTAAGTAATATGTTATAATAAAATTGCTCATAAACATTTCAGAATAAAAGCACAAAAAATATCATGTCGTAATTTTGTTAAAAACATGGTTGTGCCTCCAGTGTTTTTCTGTCAGGTGTCAGTGAACAGATATAGCAACTTTTGCATTTCTGTGGGAGGCTGTTAGCTAAAACACATATGCTTTTGGAAAAACCAACAAAAGACTTTCAGAGTCCATCAGCCTTTAGAAGCTATGGCATCTTTTCTTCAGCCATGTTGTCGATAGGATTGAGACTTCTGGGCCCTCTGCTTAGCAAAAGCATCATATGCAGTCCCACAGGAAGTAATGAAGTAATGATAAGCCACAGACGACTGAAATGATTATGTGTCAATGCAAATGTAACCACTGCAATGATAAGTGATTTGTAAACATATGTTGAAAAGATTGAAGTATTGAAGCAATGATGACTAAAGTTGAATAGATATAAATGTCAAAATAAGGTTGGGTTAAAAATAAGTAACTTTTTGCATTAATGCAACTAACAACGATGTTGAACAAGTAATAATGTAATGAGTATTGATCTGCTTAAGAGATAAAGTGTGACCTTTCTGCTATAAGCTGAAGAGAGCAGAGTATGGTGTAACTCAGAAGAGGGGAACAGGAAACAGCTGGCTGGCTGGTCCCGGATTGTGCAAAGATGTCTCCTGTACAAAAAAGGGGAAGTGCAGTAGGCACAAGGGTCAACCATAGACAGGATGGAAAATAACTGATGTGGACAGAGCTGTGCAAGAGGGGGGACGGATAGAGAGTATAAATAGTGTTGTTTCCTACAGCACATGGGATTTGAGCATTGTGTCTACGAGAAGTCATGACATTCTGTACAGGTGTCCAGTGACTAAGGGGAAGAGACCGATAGCAGAAGGGATCTTCAACTTTGTCTTCAGCAGCCCTCAGAGGAGGAGTCCCCTTGCTGCAGACTGAATTCGGCAGATGAGACATCTCTTAAATCCCCCTGCTACACGATGGAACAGAGGCCTGGATCTCCTTGGTGCCTGTACTGGATAGAGGATG